>SJJU01016431.1:0-13301 GCA_012932125.1 Conopomorpha cramerella
ATTTTTTACACACGGTCACCTGACCCCAAACTAGGATACCCTGTACTATGGTTGCCAGAGACTGATACACTTACATAAATACTTTTAAATACATACATAGATAAATAAAACACCCAGACGCACACAATACATACATAGATAAATAAAACACCCAGACGCACACAACAAAATGCCTCAGCTCATCACTAAAGCATTATGTCCGTGGCGGGAATCGAACCCGCGACCGTTGTCCTAGAGGCAGATGCCCTGACCACTAGTCCATGCATAACTGATATTACGTGAATGAAATCACGGAGCGTCCATTATTAAATTTTGCCATTGAAAATGGGCCGAGTTCTCTCTCTAAAAAATACGGCCAAGAATGCTTTGTTTTCAAAAAATGTCACAGAAAAAATACCTCTATTACACTGTCGACCAGTTTTTGTGTGGTTTCGAAAAAGGAGTCTTTCACACTTTGACCGATGATAATTTTTTTTAGTTTGTTCATGAACCAATTTTTTATGGTTTTTTGTTGTTGTAAAGTATATTTCAAAGGTGGTCCAAGTCCAAATCGCAAGGAAGTCAGGGTTTCATGATGACAGACCAGATATATCGAAGGGAACATAAAAATATCGCAGGGGTCTCTAGTACTCGTTGAAGCGGGTTCTTATTTCTTTCAAATTATATAGAATACAGTTACGTTAGCAATGTACACCGTCTCGGAACGTTTCCGGACCGGATTCAGCGTGCCGTGAGCTTTACAGTTGTGCGTGATTATGCGTGTACATAACACAGGTATACTCGACTCATCCATTTGGACCCAGAAGTTGTGGCATAGAAATGCTCGCTAATGCCGAAATTTACATTTTAAGTGCCCTTCTACAACCGCCCCCTTACTGCCAGTTTCCTGTTTTTATTGCTTCAACAAAAAGTACTGTTTGTACATAAGTTTGTTACAGCGTTTTTGGTTTCACAATTGTGAATTTTTAGTTTGTTTACACTGATAGTTCGGTGTAAGGGAGCGTTAGTCGCGAATAATAAAACGACGCACACTGAAAATATAATTTATCATCATCAACATCATCATCATCATCATCGGACCAGCAGAGGACAGGACGGCGTGACGCCATCTTGTAAAGTCCCTTTGTACCACTGGGGTACCATAGGACTTAAGTAAGTAAGTAACATCATCATCAGTCCCATGACGTCCACGCCTGGATATAGGCCTCTCCAATTGCACGCCACTGTGATCTGTTTTCGGCTTCTTGCATCCATCTTCTGCCAGTCATCTTGCGCATATCATGAGTCCACCTTGCCTGAGGGCGTCCTACACTCCCTTTGCCGAGGCGCGTTCTGCACTCGAGAACTCGTTTGCCCCAACGGTCATCGACCGTATTTACAGAATCATTTGGGGGAAATACCTATAATCACCTCGCTTGGCAGGCGGGTTGGCGACCGCAATGATGTTGTGGTTTAACTCACAGAGAGCGCTGCTACCCGTCCTCTGGAGAGTTCCGTCGGTCGCCTTTTACGACACCCACGACGAGAAAAGTTGGGCTGAGGCGGTGTACATACACATGTATTCTATTCGCCGTCACCACACGGCACGTACATAAGATAGATTAGATAATTAGGCTCGCGGGTTGGATATGCGTTGTTCTTCCATTTAAGATTATTATTATTTATTATTATGAGCCACTGTTGTCCCACTGCAGGGCAAAGGCCTCTCTCCCCTCCTTCCACGCCATGCGATCTTGGGCGGCGTTCCACCATCCTTTGTCGTGAGACACAAGCTCGTCACACCAACGCTTTCTGGGGCGACCACGTCGTCTCTTGCCATTTGCTGGTAGCCATTCGGTTGTTTTTTTAGCCCAACGGTTTGGTTCCATTCGGGCGACGTGTCCGGCCCAGTCCCACTTCAGCTCAGCTGACCTCCGAGCCACATCTTTAATTTTAGTTTTGGAGCGCAGTTCAGTGTTAGGGACTTTGTCAATTAGTCTAACTCCTAATATACTGCGCTCCATATTTCTTTGACAGACCTCGAGTCGAAACCTTTGGATGTCAGTTAAAGACCAAGTCTGAGCTCCGTATGTAAGAATGGGGAGAATGCACATGTCCATGAGTTTGCGTTTAAGACTCAAGGGGAGATTCCCTTTCATGAGTTCTTTCATTGACCAATAGCTCCTCCAGGCATTTTCGATGCGTCTTTCGACCTCCTTATCTTGTCGGCTCTGGAAGGAGACTAATTGGCCAAGATAGATATACTCTTGGACATATGCAATTCTCTCACCATCCACATCTACGACATGCTCGTGGCTGTTAGTCATGACTTTAGTCTTCGACATATTCATCCTAAGGCCAACCCCGAGGCCTGTCGCGCTAAGTTGTTCTAGCATAGATTGTAGCTCGGGAGCGGAACGAGAGAACAGTACAATGTCGTCTGCGAAGCGAAGATTCGTAAGCCTTGCCTCACCGACGGCAATGCCCCGATCTTCCCATTCCGGGCTCAGCTTTCGGAACATTTCCTCCAATAGTGCTGTGAAAAGTTTTGGGGAAAGAGGGTCGCCCTGCTTCACGCCCCTTCTAATATGGAAAGATGGCCCTGATGATTGCATCTTTATAGCAGCAGTACTATTGTCATAAATAACATTTAATAAATTAATATAAAATTGAGGGATGTTTTGGTTTTCAAGGGCTTTATAAATTGAACGGTGAGTAGGGCTATCAAAGGCTTTACAGTAATCTACGAAGGCAATATATAGAGGTATATTATATTCTACATGTTTTTCAATAATTTGATTAAGGGCGTGAAGGTGATCTGTAGTAGACATTCCTGGGCGAAATCCGGCCTGCTCAGGTGGCTGTGCTTGGTCGAGACGAGCTGATATACGGCGTTCTATTATTTTTATGAAGGCCTTGTAGAGGTGAGAAGTTAGGCTGATGGGGCGGTAGTTGCCGATATCTGCTCTTTCGCCCTTTTTGAAAAGAAGAATGATCTGTGAGTGGCACATATTCTGAGGGAATTGCCCCGTGTGTAAGATAGTGTTAAACAGTCTGGTGACACGAGGTAACAGAACGCACTCTCCCAATTTTAGAGCTTCTGTGGAGATGCCATCGTGTCCCGGACTTTTGTTATATTTCATCGAACGTAGAGCACAATGAACCTCGGAACCAGTAATAGGTGGAATATCCTCGGGACAACAGAAGTCTTCTAGGGGTTGCGTGTCCGTTGGGGTGGGTGATGAATACAATTCTTGGTAAAATTCTGTACTAATTTCTAATATTTTCCTTCTGTCGCTGTGTTTCTTTCCAGTTTTATCTCTTAAATGCGTTATCCATGATTTACCGTGGTTTATTCCTATTTTAGCTGCTTTAAGAGATGTGTTCATTTGTAATGCTGTTTCAACCATTTTTGTATTGTGTGTCCGAATATCTTTTCTAATAGATCTTTTAACCTTCCTGTCTAATACTTTATAAATATCTGTTTTGTAATCATTTTTCTGTTTCTGTCTCTCTTCTATTAGTTCGATAGTTTTCGATGATAGCTTTTTCTGATTGATTTTGGTTTGTTTGATTTTAATGCTGGCTTCCTTAATAGAGTTTTGTATATCTAAATATTGCTTTTCTACATCGTTCTGTGTTTTGGTTTGTTCTAATAAGTTAAAACTGTTACTTAATTCTATCGTAAATTTTTCACTATTTGCAATAAGTGTTCTTTTATTTAATTGTTTGATTCTAGATTTAAACACTTTTTGTCTGTAAATTTTGTTATTAAATACTAATTTTATACGTAGAGGTCTATGATCTGAATTAAATTTTATATTGTTGATTACTTGGATGTCTTTAATTATTGTTTTGTCTGAAGTAAGAGCATAGTCAATTTCGTTTTTGGTGTAGCCATTGGGAGATAACCAGGTCCACCTTCTTTGTGGCTTTTTATCGAAGAATGTGTTACTGATGGCGAGATTTTGACCAAAGGCAAAGTAGATGAGACGTGTGCCTCGATCGTTCCGGGTTCCAAGGCCATGCGGTCCTTGTACTTGACCATTATCGTTGTCCAGCCTTGGTCCTACCTTAGCATTAAAGTCTCCCATTACAATGGTCCAATTCTCTCTGGTGTCGTCACATGCCTTATTAAGTAGGTCATAGAACAATTCTACCTCTACGTCTGGATGGGATGACGTAGGTGCATAAACTTGTACGATCGTTAACACTTTATCTTTAGCTATGCGAAATTTGAGTGTAGCTATTCGGTCGGAGTAAGCTTTAAATTCGACTATGTTATTAACCCATCGTTTTGCTACTAAAAAGCCCACGCCATACATGCCACCTGCTTTTCCATTGAAGAAGAAAATATTGTGTTCTCGCTCTATTGCGTCTTCGCCTTCTCGTCTCACTTCCGACAACCCTACTATGTCCCAGGAAATATTTTCTAGTGCGTTTTCCAGTTCTATAAGTTTTTCATCGGATCCTAAAGTTCTGACATTATACGTTAAAATATTTAGTTTCTTATCGGAGTCCATGTTCGTAGCATTTTTCGTTAGACGGTGGGAGCAGTTCATCCGGTGATTCTTAGCACCCCCTTCTCCAGAGCTAACCGACACACCGTCGTAGTCAGGGCTGCTGGAGCTGCCGGGGACTGGGGGCCTTAGTCTTTGGTTATGGTTCATAATGGGAAGGGAAAGGTTTGGACATTTAGCCCACCACGCTTGTCCAGTGCGGGTTGGTAGGCAAGCAGTAAGCTCTCTAACTCAGCCTGTGGGTGCCGCCGTTGGTGTACATGACACTCATTCGCCGCCACCCTACGTTGACATCCTGCTCTATTGCCAACCGTTAAGGATGCCGCATGTTTTGGCATACGCCAGTTTGCGCCTAACAGCTCCTCCGTCCGTATTTTGGTTTAAGTTTAGAGTTTCCTTCTCCTAGATGAGTTGCGGACCAACGCTAAGGAGGCTCATTTAAGATTAATTAAAAAAAAATAGTTTATCTTATGAGCAATAATACTATATTCCGCCATATCATATTCCTCCATTGTTTCATCGTCCGCAATTTTCGTATTCGGTGGTTGATTGTATATGGAAAGGCTAAAAAATACCATTAAATGGCACATTTATTTAATTTTGTACTATGGAAAAAGTTTCTCTCTACCACTTTTTCCAGAGAAAGAAAAGGACGCACCAATTAATATAATTCATTTAACGTCATATTCCATAAGAGAAAATGTGAATAAAAAAAAAGAAAAAACTGAGTTACTAAGCTCAGACCATACACAAATAAACTTGTGATACCGGGATATTCCCACCCACTTTCCCACCACTGTGATTCCTGTTAGAGCCAGGATCTACAGCGGCATCCAGAATAGACAGAATAGAAGAGCTTAATCAGTGACGACTGAGCAAGATCCCGGGGGGGCTAGCCTTCTGTCTTGGATCCCACATAGTTATTAAACTAGAGACGGTATAGAAATAAGAAGAAAAACTTGTAAGCCGCGTACCACCTTCAGTCTGTCTCTTTCTAACCAAAGTGTATGGCATTCGATGTACTTCTGTATCCAAACTGTCACTTTTACTACCAATCTGACAGTTTTTTTTATCACTATGAACAAGCGTTTGACCACCATCCTGCCTGATGTTAAGCAGCGATGTGGTCTACGATGGAGCACACTTGTTCATTAGGTACTTATTCACCCGCGACTTTGAGACCTTCAGACTATACTGCGCAAGAAAGACTACAGACTCCGGCAAGTCATTCCACATCCTGGCGGTTCGCAGTTTGGATCCAAAAATACCATGCTACGCAGTAAAAGACAGAAAATATTTTCTCTTACTCTTTCACTCCTTCATGTCGTCCATATTGTTGTCGCGTTTTATACTAAAGGTCAGTTTTGGATTTCTAGTCTACACACATCAAAAGTGTCTAGGGATAAAGTACATTTTAGAAGATTGCAATCAAGAATATATTTTACAAAAACTGAATTCATTCATAATTTAATCAAAATGTGGTGATAAGTCATTGATACAGGCATGGGGAATTAGGTAGGAGACCAATCCAGAAGATTAGATTTGATTTAAATAAATTAGATTCTTTTAGTGCTAAAAATGTTCTTGATCCCTAGACACTTTTGATGTGTGTAGTTGTTTTTGGTCTGATTTCCTGAGTTACCCAAAATAATAATTAACAAAAAACCACAAGATCTCAACCGAAACGAGGGTTCAGTTGCCAACACATAAAAGGTTCCTGTTCCACGAGAGCCAGTCCTTGATTATTTCCTAATTTGAATTCAAGAGCACAAGAGTAACCTCGACGCAAATCCCCCATTGTGCCTACACCGCCCGCGATACGGGCGCGAACAACAAATGAGCTGAGAGATCTTCATGGTTAGATGAGTTTACCTTGAATGGAAAATATTTTGAGCAAATTGTCACAAAATACGCGCAAATTTTTTGAAACACAGTGATGAAAAAGCAATTTCGAAATTGTATTGTGGTGGGTCTCGCCGGGCAAACGTTTTAGCTTCAGGTTTTTTACAATAAAATATTGTCGCGTGGTTTTTCTGCTTGAATTTACAGGATTATTTTTGCTCGACAGCTTTTTAATTTTGTTCTTCTGCGACGCTCATTCAGGAAGCTACCTGCTACTTTTGACATGGCCAACGAAAGTAGACAGTGAACTGATACGCTTCCGAGAACTGTGACAACTTACTGTTGTTATATGACAACACAATTTTCATATTCCTTGTCAAGCCAACTTGACAAGTGACATTTTAAAGTGTGACTCACCAATTTTTAGGCGATTTAAAAATTGGTGAGTGCCACTGGCGACTGAGGGAACTCTCCAGAGAACGGGCAGCAACGCTCTCTGTGAGTTAAACCACAACACCACTGCGATCACCAACCCGCGTGCCAAGCGTGGCTATTATTCGCATTTGCCCCTAAATTATCATGGATATCATTGCGCGAGGCCCTCGTCCAGCAGTGGTGTGGCTGATGAAATTTGTACTTAAAAATATTTCTGGTAAAGGACATCCTAAGGTGATGATAGATGATAGATGACCATGTGTGAAATGTCCAGCGATAATACTCTTTACTTTTATTTACTATTTTTTTCACATTTTAAATTGCCCGTTGTAAGTTAACCGCTTACTCTTACAGTAAAAAAAAAAGAATCGTATTTAGCCAGTCATATATTTTTTTAAAAGATTCCCTCGCAATATCGGAATTCCTTAGAAATATCTTCGTTCCAATTTTCCGTGGTGACTTTTCGTGCCCTAATACCCCGTTAAAAAAAAACATCAACATCGGTTCAAAAAAGACGAAGTACACTAAAATAACCCTAACCATAAGTACCTATTTATTGTTAAAACAAACTAATGTGATATCGTAACAAAAAAAAAACAGTATGTAATTTGTGCATGTTGTGTTCACTTCAAGAAGACCGCAACTATATCGTGTTTTTTTGTGTATGTTAATAATAATAAAATTGTTGTGGTCGGTTTAGTGAACCAATAAAAAAATACTAAGTAAACAGAGAGCTAACAAACATAAATAAGCCGGTCTGGTCGAATTCAGCAACCTCCTTTTTTGAAGTCACTTCAAAGAGTGTCTAGGAATTCAATTGTTTAAATCACCAAATAGACGACTTGCACTTTGATAAAATTTCCAATGAAATAGTCCAAACATTTCTAGTACATTGTACATCATCATCAACTTCAAAAATTGAACGCCACTGTGATTTGTTTTCTCTTGTTGATTTAACCCACAGCGAAAATCATAAAAAAATCATACACCGAAAATGTTCACGCGTTAATTTCATGGTAATGTCCGCAACAAAATTACAAAACAACACAAAAATCTAAAAACAAATGATAGTCATGGAATTCGAAAATTTTCATAATCCGTAAGAATTCTTTTAAATATCTGGAATAAATATACAATAAGTACCTATAAGCATCCTCATCATAAACCCAAAAGAAACTTCGCAACTGCTTAATATTATAGGAGTACCTAGTCAAGTATTTCTCACCGCGGCTTAAGATAAATTTGAGTTATGCCTGAAGTAGAGTAAGTAATAGGGTGCTGAAAGATAAATTCAGCTCTCTCTTTGTTTGTGGTTAAATATTCTATGTGTAACTCTACCGAGATTGTCTACGGGTTTTATGATAGGCGGAGCACTGTCATTACTGTCAAACTTTGTTCGGAGATAATGACAGTAATAACAGAGCTCCTCCTGAAAATTTGTCAGAAAAACGTCAAAAAAAATCCACATTAGTGTTTCTTGTTGATAGACATGTGAAACATTTTCACAAAATAATTTAGCCGTTAGAAAAAATGTACTTTCGAAATTTACATGGGACCACCTTTCCACATAAAACTACCCTATCCAATAAAACATAATTAATATAAAATGCGACTACTCTGTAAAAAGTTATGCGTTCATATATACAAAATATACGAATTGACAACCCTCTCGGTTTTAACGCGAAAACGGCTGGCCCGATTCGGCTAATTTGGTATAGTTCGTGTATTTTATGAAAGCGCGCGGGCCTTAGATGTGTGAGTCGTATATGGACACGCTAGTTGACAGTTCAAACGAACAAAACTGCCACACACACATCGAAGGTCCGCGCGCATTCATGAAATGCACGAACTAAATTGAATTATTTGTCTAGAGAAGGTTTGAAAGGTGAATAAATATCAATTGTACCCCTGTCGACTTTATTTAATTTTCTTCTAATACACGGGATACAAATGCCAAAACAATTTTTAATGTTTTACGGTGCAGCTAGTAGGTATATTAAAAAAAACAAGAGAAATTGCGATTACCTATTTTTTAACTATGTATACTCAGAGTGTATAGGTATGCGAGAGCGCTGCATGCTATACGCAGTCTTTGTATGGGCATTCGTTCGTGCCCTCGCGACAGACGAGATTGAGAGTTTTTTTATATTTATTTTATAAATGAATATTAAACGGAAAATTTATTTATTTAAATATTTCATTTGACTTGTTTTCACTTCTACCTGCACTCTCGGAGTGCAAACCCCATTTTTTTTTATAAATTAAGTCGCTTTGAGCTAAAGTTTGCCATTTACATTATTTCTATGTATATATTGTTCTTACCTTATATTTGATAGATTTTACGTTTCGAAGTATCGCGTCTAAGAGAGTCTAAATTAAGATCCTTTTAATTCAGATCCATTAGTAGGTACTTAACACAGGGTGCTTCGGAAATACTCTTATAAGCTGTTCTACAGAAACAGTAGCCTTCGGGTTAAAAGGGTATTTCTGAATCACTCTGTATAAAGAAAATCTGTCCGATACAAAACACGAGTTCCTTTTGTTATAATTTTACTTAGCAAATTTAATTTACTTAGGTACTGTTCGATTGTTAAATTTTATAAGTACTATGTAAAGCCGAACAAGTAATACACCCTTTGCTGGAGTCAATAAACTTTACGCAGATATCAATGAGGACAAATCATAAAAGTTCAATTGCTTAAATCATCAAACAGTTCGACTTGAACTTTGGTATAATCTGCAATGAAAGTAGTACGTTGTACATCATATTTGTCCACTGCTAGACATATGCCTCTCCTATTTCACGCCACTGTGATCTGTTGTCGGCTTCTCGCATCCAGCTTCTGCCAGCCACTCCGCTTGTACAGTCACTGATTAAAATACATTACGTTTTTAGAGTTAGGTACCGAAAAGAAAAGAAACAGAACCATTATAGCATCACCTTGTAGTCCAAATATTCGTAAATAAGTCACTCAGAGCCGTTCTACGAATTTACTGGCCAAAGTAGCTCAGTGATCGGTCAATAAAATATAATGCGTGGACTGTATTTCAACTAATCGTATTCACCAAGTTTTTTAGAATATTAACAATAAACGCAAGATTCGCGACAATTATAAGCGATGATGCCCAATCGTAAGTATTGTTTCGTCAAAGGGTAGACGTAAAGTGCCGAACATGAGCGAATGACGTGAGATGTCAAATCCGCCGCGACGTTCGGAAACGCGCGTATAGTCTCCGACAGCGAATATAAAACTATGGACCAAATGCTACCAAAGGGCGATAGGCGAAGAAATCGCTCTGGTAAGTGGAGATGGATTGGCCATGCGCTCCGCTCCATCGGATGTGAGAACGATCCGACGGTTTTGGCTTTCGACAGGCGTGGGGAATTAGGTAGGAGACCAATCCAGAAGATTAGATATAATTTAAATAAATTATATTTTTTTAAGATTTTCCCCGCATTGTAAAAGTTGTTTGCATTGACGAGCCCTACAGCGTTTGTAAGACCATTACTCAAGGTTCCGTGAAGTTTCATTGTTGTCCGTTTAGTAGATTTTGCGTGACAGGAAAACAAAGATCTGAATATCCGTCCAAATCAACAACATCATCATCAGCCCATACTTGTCCACTGCTGGACAAAGGCCTCTCCAATTGCACGCCACTGTGATCTGTTTTCGGCTTCTCGTATCCAGCTTCTGCCAGCCATCTTGCGTATATCATCAGTCCACCTTCCTGAGGGCGTCCTACACTCTTTTTTGCGAGATGCGCATGTTCTTCCACTCGAGAACTCGTTTTCCCCAACGGTCATCGGTTCTACGGCAAATATGGCCGGCCCACTGCCACTTCAGCTTGCTAAAACGAGGAGCTATGTCGATGACTTTGGTTCTCTGTCGGATCACTTCATTTCTGATTCGATCCTTCAGGGAAACGCCGAGCATAGCCCTTTCCATAGCACGCTGTGCGACTTTGAGCTTGTGGACCAGCCGTGCCGTCAGTGTCCACGTCTCAGCTCCGTATGTCATTACAGGTAGGACACACTGATTGAAGACCTATGTCTTCAGGCACTGTGGGATCGCTGATGTTAAGACTCGACGTAACTTCCCAAATGCTGCCCAACCCAGCTGAATTCTTCTGTTTACTTCGTCTTCGAAGTTGTTTCTACCCAACTGCAATGTCTGCCCAAGGTATACATATTTTTGAACAACTTCGAGAACAGTGCCGTGTACTGAAATCGGTTCCGGTAGAACATGTTCATTGAACATGACCTTGGTTTTATCCAAGTTCATCCGTAGGCCGATCTGTAGAGAAGAATCAGCTAGGTCATTCAACATCAGTTGAAGGTCCTGCAGCGTTTCTGCCATGATGACGATGTCGTCTGCAAATCGCAAGTGATCCGTCCAAAGTTTCGCGGTTATAATATTTAGTAGGATTCATTTGATTTGAAAAGGATCGGCCGAAGACGGCGGTGTGATCGCGCAAGATATCATATGAAAATACGACCCGCCTTATAACATTGTACCCTTCTATTTCCAGAGCCAGGGCACTATTCACATAAAACAATACTTAAAACTTTCATGTTAAAACATGAAACATTTTTTTAATGATTTTTGGCATAATTTGAAATGATGTAAAAATTATTATATTTTTTTATTTATTTAATTTGGATAACCAACAAATAGTTCGTACATAAAACAATAATAGTACTTACAAACATTTAAAAAATGGAAGTGCCGCCCTTAATTAGAAGAGACTACCACAACATGTTCAAGCAATGGACTAAAAATAATAATTTATAAAATAAATGAAATAATTTTAACATTAATTATTATTATATGTTATCAAAGAAGTATTTAAAATAAAAAAAATGTATACATCTAATTATAAGTTAAATAATAACCAGTGAACATGAGTAGTTTATATTTGATTGTTATGTGATAATTATTTTTATTTTATTGTGTTAAAAAAATGGTAATTTCACTTGTAGAATTTCAAATTTTTTTCACGTTGACAGCTACCACATATTTGACCACGGAACAGTCTGTTTCACTACGTTTCAAATTCTGTGATAGTCTGCTGTTATTACGATTTTATTGTACACTAGGTGGCTCGGCAAACATTTATTTTGCCATAAGAAGTCGCCTTTGTACCCCGTGTATTGGAAGAAACACTTTTTAAACCTTTCCTGAACTTCCACTTGTGATTCAAGACCAAAAATAGCCAAATTGGTCCAGTCGTTCTCGAGTTTTAGCGAGACTAACGAACATCAATTCATTTTTATATATATACATAGATTATTGTGTCTCTCTTGTATTTGTTTATAGAAAATAAAGTTATGTAAGTATTATATTATGTACACTTCACGCCTTTTAATCCCAAAGCGAGGTAGGCAGATGCACTTACTAAACAAGTTCCTGTGATTCACCAAGCGTATTTAACCCAACGTGACAGGGGGTGAGTTCATCGCCGTTATAGGGCTCACACACCTTGTGGAGTGCGGGTTTCATCACGATGTTGTCCTTCACCGTACGAGCGTTGCGTTGCGTACATTGGCTCTGAAAAAGAGTCCCATTGGTACACGTCCAGTAGCCGGAGTCGAACCCGCGACCTCCCGGTTGCAAGTCAAGTATCCGACCAACTGGACCACAGACGCTCCACAGATTATATTATGTTTCATTTACAATACGTGAATCGCGTCCTCAAATTTTGTATGACATCGACAAATAATAGACTGAAGTAGTGAACGCGATGCCTCCGGGTTCCGTATGCTTACCATTGTTTTATTTTATTTATTTATATTTTATTTTAACCATGCAACCTTAAAGGCTACTTACCATAATTTGTGAATACCATATTAATAAAATATCAGCCGTCTCGGCAAACATTTGTTTTGCCATGAGAATTCGTCTTTAGAACCCATGTCTTGGAAGAAAAGTAGCTCCCGGAGGGTAAAACTCATATTCATTAACCTTTCCAGAGAAGTTCTACTCTGGATTTCATTCGTTCTCAAGTTTTAGCGAGACTAAGGCAGACATTAGACGATACGTTTTGATCTCAGTTTTACCACAGTCATGATTGTGATTGACGGATTTCCTATCGTCTAATGTAGTGAATGATGTTTGTATTAGTATTAGTAGTCATTCCATAAATCATGACTGATGGAATTGAATGACGCTTGCATGAGCGTCTAATGTATACCTTACGAACATCAATAAATTTAGATAAATATACAAGGTGATTTACTTTTTGAGTAAAAAAGCTAATTAAACTATTTAAGGCATTTCTCCTCCAGGGCCCATGATTTTCTTCTACCTGTATATTTAGGTTCATGTGTAAAAGAGTAACAAATATCCAATCATTTCATTACACCGCATTCATTATCTATAGGTATTTATAAAAGAACGTCGTGTTAGTTACTCCATTTATAACTCGAGAACGGCTGAACCGATTTGGTTGAAAATTGGTGGGGAGGTAGATTAGAACCGGGAGACGGACATAGGATACTTTTTACCCCGATCCTGTTGGTCGCGT
>SJJU01016447.1:0-10930 GCA_012932125.1 Conopomorpha cramerella
TTTCCCACCAAAATATATGTGATCGATGTACTTCTGGATCCAAACTGTCACTTTTACTACCAATTTGACAGTTAGGATCCAAACTGTAACTTTTAATACCTATTTGAGAGTTTGGGTCCAGAATTACTCTGCCACGCAGTAAGAGACAGAAATTATTTTCTCTAACTCTTTCACTCCATCATGTCGTCCATATTGTTGTCTCGTTTTATTCTAAACGTCAGTTTCGTATTGCAAGTCTAGTTGTTTTTGGTATCAGAATATAACTCCTTAATAAAAAAAAAACAGAATTAGATACTTACTATCAACAGTGAAACAGATAGTAGCACTCAGAGTTCTGTAAATAACTAAGTAGTACTGTTTGGTTTCTTCATCTTCTTCCATTCTAAGGTAGACCTTGATAAGTTTCTCGAGGTCTTCCGCCGTCCTAACGCCGTCGGGTGGGCTGATGAACCTGCCGTGCCTCTCCGCGGCCGCCACGGCTCCACCTTGAATCTCCTTCTGCACCTGCTCCGGTAGTAACGTGTGCACCAAGTACTGGTACAATGTCAACATGTCTTCGGATGCCAAGGCATTCCTGAAAATGAAGGTATAAACTTTGTACTGGCAAAGAATTGTGACTTGCAACATTGTTTGCCCTTAGGCACTAGAGTTGTTTCTTTCACTTAGTAAATGTCAGAAAGAGATAGGACAACAATTTAGACTAGGGGTTCAACTCTGCTACACTTCCGTTGTTGCATCGCTCTGAGAACGTAGCGACAAACGATATGCAAAGCTGTTTTATTAAGAACCAAAGTGAAATAAGAAAAACGAAGCCAGCAATGCACAATGACTGAAGCTGCGATGGCAGAGCTATGCAACTGTGTCAATGTATGGATAATAATAGACAGAAAATTTAATAGAGAAGAAAACACGAAGCTGCGAATGCAGGTGGCGCTTCTTACGCTTTATCTATACTGCGTGTAAGAGGACCCCGAGCAAATGGTCTTAGAAAAGTTGTTGGGCTCGTTAATATGAGCAACTTTTACTATGGCGACAATGCAAAAAATGTTTTGCAATCCCCATACAAAATGTCATGCCCCGTGGCCAAAAATTTGTCTTTCTTGTATGAAGACGAAAAACATTTTTTTGCGTTTCCACGCATTGTCGCCATAGTAAAAGTTGTTCATATTAACGAGCTCAACAACGTTTCTAAGACCATTGCTCGGGGTCTTTTTACACTCTGTGTGAACCAATGAAAGTTAAGCAATCTCACAATCAGTCGAATGAATCTCTAGCGCCATTTGTTCTGAGTTTTCTTTTCCATTGTTCGCTGTAGGTTAATTTTCCATAGCCACATTCCTTTTGTACATAGATTTTTTTTAATTAGACATAAAGTGTTATTGTAGTGTTTTCTGTTATTCTGTTTTGTTTTTTTTTCGGTTTTTTTTTCAGTTTTTTATTTACTTTAATATTTTAATATAATAAATATACTTCGATACAATTATATTTATCATTTGCTTACTACTTATCATTTACTTTTTTTAAAGGTGGTGCTCACATTAAAACACAAAAAAGAGAAAATACAACGAAACTAAAGTCACTTACCAAATCAGCTGATCGTTGTAAACAAGTGACACACATTTGAAATCAGGATAATTTACTTCAACTAGGTCAATGAAGCAAAGCGTTTTGAGGAATGAATTTTTGTCGAGAGGTAGATAGCTGACTCCCCGCACTACTTCTGATATATCGTTGTACAGTGATATTGATGCGACATACTGAAACATTAGATTTTGAATTAATTCGGATGATTTTGAAATTGGAACGCTGATGTCCGAAGCTCGTAAACATGTGATTGTGGGTGCAGACAACAAACAAGTCCTCAAAAGAACAAATGTCAGCTACATAGTACGCACAATCACAGAGCTGGAGTGGCGGTGCGCAGAGCATTTTTATATAAGGTCTAGAGTGGCGGCCATGAATGGGCAACCACAGCGTGGGTAGACTTCTAGCAAGGTGGTTCGAAAATCTGGTAAATACGGCGGATATAATTGATGGAGGAAGCCAGGCGACATGGCGCGCCGTAGGGAGGCCGTCCACCAGTAGTGGCTGTAAGTGTAAGGCTGACAGGAGTGAACTTAATTGATATTTGAATGTAATTCTTTGGGGTTTCAAAAGTAATTTAATTTATATTTTTACTTACAGGAGAAAAGAAATGATCACATTTTGTGTAAATATCTGAAACAGGAATGTTTCCAAAGGTACCCATAAACATCTTGAACATGTTGTACGCTGAAGTTAGGAAGTTCTTCATTATTGTTGGTTCCACCTACAAGAAAAAAAATACTTATAGATAAATATTAAAAACATTACATAAACAGTATAAAACAAAGCCTCCCTCCGTCTGTCCCTATGTATGTTTAGATCTTTTAAACACAACTAACGGATTTTAAGACGGTTTTCTTTAGTGGATAGAGTAATTCTTGAGGAACATTTATATGTATAATAATATGTGCATAATACATTAGAAAATAACTGGTAACTCATGGGAAACCAGGGGGGTTGCTAATTATAAATAAAAGAAACTAACCAGTTCACTTTTATGTCCATCAGTTGTAGATTTTGTTGTATAAGGTATAGAAGCTACCTGAAACAAAAAAAATATACAGTAATATGTTTTAGATACTCATTTTACCCACCTTTTGACAAAAGTTTTGTTATTGTTATTAATACTTTTTACTTGTTTTAAGGTGAATACTACTTTATTTAAATAATATATTACTTTAATTTTAGAGTAAATATTCTGAAATATTAATCAGTACTCAAGTGTTGCTCAAGCATAGTTTCTCTTTTATATAAACACATGAGAGGGAGAAAAACATTACTTGAGCAGAGATCTATGCTTGAGGAGAGTGTCAATTAAACAAACTAAAAGCCATGTTTTGGCCTATAATTTCATACTAAGGATTGTAAATTTGTTAATACTTACGAGAACCATCCAGTAACCATTCTCAGGTTGGAAAAATATATGTCTCTTAGTTTGTGTCTGAAGAGCTTCACATGGTTCTGAAGAAAATGTGCTGTAACATAAAAATAAATGTTGTGTACACCATAGTATTTGAACATATTCAAAGTATAGAACATACTTGCAACTAATTTATATTTGATAGTGGTTCTGGATATATACAGGATATATAAAATGATTACACAGGGAAATAAAAACACTCACGTCATAAACTTTACAACAGCCTCAGCAAGTCCAACTTGTATCTTACGAGCATCTGTGCTAGTCTCAGCTGGATGGAAGTATAAAATCTTTTGAAGTTCCTGGAATAAATTTGTGATAGTAAATGAGATCAGATACTATCTAACAGTGACTCATTTCAAATATTTCGTATAAATTCAATCCAAGTAAATATTATTTTTAAATGCAAGAATCTGGGTTTTTTCGCTTAGGAACAAACCATTTATCAAATGTTACAAAGTGTGAAAGTAATAATAATAAACTAGAATGTAAGTTACACTTACCTCTCCCTCTTTAGGTCCAAAACTAGAGTTGAAAATAAAGAATGAGTTTATTTTTTCCTTCACGTCCATTTTTGTAATTTATTATAAGTAAGCGAATTAATAGAGTATCTGTAAATGATCTCTACTTTATAAATTGCACATTACTTAGTTATTGTATTGCAGAAACACAACAAACAAAAACACAGGGATACGAAAACTGCGAAAATCACAAGCGAAAATGACCCGAAACGGGAACAATATTGAAACAACTTTGACACATTGATGCTACATTGACATCACTTAAGTATTTCTCTAACTTGTAAACAAGATCATGATGTTTTTAGCCAAATACGTTTAAGAGTTTTTGGCTAATAATGGGCCTTCGTAGGCACTGGTAGTATGTAGTAATCAGTAAATCATAATACGTTGTGAGATAGTTCAGATGGACTGACCTAGGTAAGTATCTACCTTGTAGGTAGCAACATACTACATCCATAAGATTTGTAACCATAGAGATTGCACTATCAAATATTGCACCTAACAAACTTGTAACAAACAAACAAGTTTGTACGCTAAACGTTAGATACACGTCGTAACTTTATTTTCTTTATACTTTTTAATAAAATACTTACCTACCTTTATATCAAAAACTTACCAAGAGAAGTAAAATCTATTAAAAGCCGCGGCATCTAAGGGCGCAGTCACAAATGGCTATTAGGAATCCAAGACTTCCTCTTCTCCCTGGCTATGGATCGAATTTGTCGGTAAATACACTTACCTATTTATAAACTTCACTGACTTTTAGAATACATACACCTGACTGCCTGTTATATTGTACTTCTATCCTTTTCTGGTAACTTACCAAAAGAGTGAGATAGAACTGTAAAATTTTAGGCTTTCACGTTTATTCTACGAGCGAATAAGCCGTGTTAATGTCAAAAAACAAAATGCCAATCACACCGTTAGGCACAAAAATGACCATTTAAAGGTGCACACGACTTAAATTTTGGAATGGGGAGTAGATTTCCAACTAATTCTATTTTCCATTGCGATTTGCAAGCTGAAACTTTATCAACAATAATGGAAAATGGTAATTGGAGTACACACGTCTACATTCAATAATCACTTGGGATAGCTACCGGTTTTCACGCGATGTAGTTGACACACTTCCTTCACATTAATTACATAGAGTAGGTGCGTAAATACCTACAACTCTGAAAACTATTTCCTTCGGTCACTATTTTCCAATCAATGCGCAACAATTCGATAGCATATGAAGCCTATAATATAAAGGTATGATCCTATATGTATGGTAATATTCTTTTAACCTGAAGTCTACTATTTTTATAGAAATGTTGCACCCGCTGAAACCTCAGTATGGTTTATAAAAAAGTTCGACTTAAAAGTGCCCGTATAACAAATAAATAACTATATAGTTTTACTTACAATGTGCTTCTTTAGATCGGCAAGACGAACTTCGCTCTCCGTCCCGTGTTCACAAGTATTAACAAGGTGAATATGCTTGTCAACAAGTCCGATAACACCAACCGCGTGCCATCCATGTACGCTCGGAAACAGGCACCAGATCTGCCAACTTGGGTCCTGTATGATAAGCAAGTAAGTAAACATACTTTTTCTGGACGTTGTTGATTTACGGAAATATACCTTATTGCCAGTATCAAACATTCATTAAAATACATTCACCCCTGTCCTCAAAGGGACAGGCAGAGACAAAATACCTCCACCAATCTACCTTATGAAACTATGGAAACTAATATAGGAAGGTATATTTTTCGTGGAAGAACTAATTCTAAAATTACTTCCTTTCCGCAGATATTGCGGTTCCAGGCATACTTTCAGCAGACAATGCCAGAATGGAAGGAATCTCATATGGTCCGTAAAGTTGATATCCTGTTCTATTTAGAAGACGGTACTATCAAGATCATGGAACCAAAAACTTCTAACAGTGGAACGTGGCAAGGTAAACCGTCACTTGTTTTTTTATCTCAGTTTGTAGTTGTAGGTACCTACTTGGTACCTGATATTCTGTAGTCTGTAAAGCAGAGGTGCCGTTTCGGCGCCCGATGAGCACCCGGAGCATATTGTGCCATTTGAATGTAAATAACATCTAAGTAATGATCTATGGAAAGACGTATTCGGGGATTACCTACTGTGAAATGGCCAAGGTATTTATCACCAGTTACCCCTTTAAAATTTGCAGTAACTCCTAATTTTCAGACTAGAAGTTCATCAAACTAAATCTACTCATACGTTTTTGTGATCTAAGATCAATCACAATACACCGCGAGGTGTGGGTGGATATTGTCGAAATCGTCGGTCATTGTTGACTTAACACGTTCGGGGGCGGTACCCGGCTGTAACCGTAATGTGATAGTACGGGGGGACCCGTAATTTATCAACGGCCTCAAAAATCACTACGGTTACAGCAGAATATTTTTCTATAGCAGATGTATGAAGCTCAATCCTTACTGTCACGCTGGGTGGCCACTAATACGGAGAACTTTTTAATTGATATGAAGCGAACGTTCGTTATCTTGACTGGGGATTCTATTTCAGGACTACTTATGAGACGACAAAGAATACCAATACCATTCAGTCGGGATGTCTACTACGACGTGCTCGATTTAAACATTGGGCGGGAGGTGGAAATGTTTGGTAAAGTCTTCAGGATCTTCGACTGCGATAACTTCACCCGCGTCTTCCTGAACAGACTTGGAGTCAACGTTCCCGACCCGTTTCCTTGTCCGGGAGTACCAGAGGTACGATATATTCAGGTTGATTTGATGTTTTTTTTGGATAGCCCCGGCTATTGAACTCAGTACGTTCTACAGCAACTATGTAGACTTCGCACTCTGTAAACATGGTTTCTACGTGGAAGGATTTACAGTGTTCCACTCCAGCGCAGTCTGCCTTTACAGCTCCGACTATCAGTTGGTACCCATTAGGTGAGGACCTTCGACCACGCGTCCAATGCCAGACGGCAGATATGTCCAGCCCAGAAACATTTAAACATTTTATTTTACTACCTATTTCTAAGATGTTAAATAAAATTTGTTATAAGGCAATAGACATATTATGAGTAATTATTTGTATATATAAAAGGCTTAAGTTTGGTTTTATTTCAGAAAAAGATCGATAAGCCGAAACAACCAAAACACCATGCTTTCAAGCAATTTTTAGATTTCGATGGGCAGATTTTACGGTACGATTTTACGGTAGTTATTTCAACTACTTCTTTGCTTGTGGCACACTAA
The DNA here is from genome assembly GCA_012932125.1 of Conopomorpha cramerella. Classification (NCBI taxonomy): domain Eukaryota; kingdom Metazoa; phylum Arthropoda; class Insecta; order Lepidoptera; family Gracillariidae; genus Conopomorpha; species Conopomorpha cramerella. The sequence continues at coordinate 6,762 of SJJU01016447.1, forward strand.
AGTTAAATTAATTATATCTAGTAACTACTTCTAATTATGATGATTTACACATCTTTCGTCTTTCAGCTTTCAGCAAAAGATGACAAAAATGAGAAAGATAAGATAGGCGGAAGTAGGAAAAAAAATCTTACATACTTGTTGCTATTTCAGGTTCTGTGCTTATTGGGACGACCGTCAGTCAGAGTTTGGAGCCCTGCATTACCTAGACGTCAATTACTACCTATCTGACGACACTATTGAAATAAAGGAGACAATGCCCAATAGTTCTGGAAAAGAAGTTGGAACAATGTTTTTAAGACGAATGCGGCTGCCTCGCGTAAGTTAATGTGACGTGATGTGTTGGAGTAATTTTCACATTTTTCTTACGATTTAGGCACAGTCGCGGAATGCCAGAGCGATTACTTGTGGCTTTTGCAAAATTACTGAGTTTTAATATTTTCATAGATTAACTGTCAAACTGTATGAATATAATTCTATAATGTGTTATTTCAGTAAAGGTAGGCTTAGGTAAACACAATTGTAGTGATATGTTTAACAAATAGAATAAAAGATAAACTTAGCACCTATTAGATCCTCCTCCCATCGTAACTGGGACGTTCAGACACATCCACGACGTAAACTTTCTGTTCTTGCTTCGATCATAATTCCATGTATATTCAGAGGCAGAGTCCTAACAGTATTTTGTAGAGTCCTTTATAACTATAATATTAACACGAACTAATATTGAAAACCAACTAAATTAATTTACAGATGTTACCGCATCACACGCAGATGTCTGGGGGTCCAGCTATTGATGCTTACGGCCCCGCTGACCTCAGCATCGGCGCTGCGCTCAACGTATACGGCAGGAAGGTTGTGCTGGTGGACTGCGATCCTTTCACTAAAGAATACTATCGGGCGACTTATGGACTCGGTAAGTACCACTTGTGTTAACTGTTTTTTTTGCTGAATTTTGTTTTTACTTTAGATCAGCATACCTACATGAAATAGAGCGCCAGTGGCCAGTAGTTGTTAGGTTAGGTCGATACTTAAAATTGCAATCTGGTTTGGGACGAAAAATTAAAATAGGTTACCTAGGTAAAAAGCTCTTTAAAGTAGCGACGTAACATACAGTTCAATTAGTTTGCCAATTCAGGTTCTCATGTTTTCTAATACTTGCACATCGTATTTCCTAAAAATCTTTAACATGAAAAAACTGTTCAGGATCCAAAACTGTACATTAACACTTTTTTATTTTTATGAAAAAACCAGTGAGACATATCAAGTTACCGTTACAGAAGTCGAATTTCATATTTAAAAAAAAGTCTGGCTGTCGTCTGTTTGTCCGCGAATCGCGTCAAAACGGCCGGACATATCTTGATGTATTGCGCAAGTTTAAAGTGTAATCTAAGTTTACTAGTAAACCATTTCAGATACCTTCAACCCACTTCCAATACCTGATGGTAAAAGCACAGAATGTTTGGTCAAGTTATCCCGAGAGCGGGAGTTGCCGCCGTGGAATGGCTACGGATCGTACGAAGACTCGGCGGAGAACTGTCGCACAGTAGAGCCTAAAGCGCCACACAGGGATTTCATGAAGTTCCTTAATAAGGATCGGTGTGTACCTACATAAATAAATATTTTAACAATACACACTTTGCTTTCATGCCATGTTAAGTTGCTAAAGCATTTGTGTTGATGAAAATATACCTACTTAAGTTCTTAGTAATAAAAATCACTCAGACACATCCAACAAGTACTTAAAACCTGTCAGTGGTGGGAATAGAACCCCTACGGAATTGAGACAGACATGCTGACCACTAGAGCCGTTGTTCCGTCCACCATCTATTCTATATCTACTCAACCATAAAGTGTAGTCACCAGGGCTCATTTCTCTTGTGAGCACTGCTATTGTATACATTGAACACTTCTTGTTTTTGTTAAAGTAGACGGTGCTATCGAAATAGAAAAATATTCATAATAGATACATAAATAGGCAATGTGGGCACATTTTCAACGTGGTTTGATTCATCTAAGTCAATATTAGTGCTTCAGTATATTTTTATTGATTCTGTTCTGATCAGCGTTGGCTTCGACTCCCACATCCTTCGCTTCGCAGCGCGGCTCATTGACGACGACCCGATCAATAGGAGCCGCTACTTCGTCCTCAAGTACTACCTCTGCGACGACACAATCGCCATCTTCGAACTTTGCGAAAGGAATTCTGGTTTTAAGGTGAATAAAACAGTGCACACTGCTGACTCACTAAAATCATCAAAACTGTACGTAAAACATGAAGGCAAGGTATGAGTGACAAGACGATAGAAACCTAATAGTTGGTTAAGTGAAATATTGCTCATAGAGAGTACCTACTTTAGTTCACTGTTATAGAGCATATACTATTTTAAATTATAATACCTTGGGGTTGGCCTACTATTACACAGTGGTCCCAGCCCCCCTAGCACAGCGGTACCCAACAAATTATTGACAAGACATATAATGCGCTGTGATTTACTGAAACAATCTGAGTAACACGAAGCGAGACATAACAGCCAATCACAGTGCGTATTTGTTCTATATCATATCTTACTTCACGCGCGTGCTTGGCCTGCTGGGGATAGTACTTGTTTTATTCTTTGCTGTATACCAAAAGATCAAGTGACAACGAATGTTTTGTTACATAGGGTGGAAATTTCTTCCGGCGCGCCAAGATGTATCTGCCAAACGTCGATTTCTTTGTCTCGAAGGAACCACCAGCCTATACTGATAAGGAAATGTGGGTTGGCAACGAGATAGTCGTCAACAAGCATAGGTTTAGACTTATTGCTGCTGACGAGTATGCTTTGCGGTATATGGAGTTGCATGCAAATCAGGTAAATCTCTCTCGCAATATAGAGTAAACTATTCGTTGAAATAATTTTGGAAAGTTTGTTCAGGCAACGAGATTAATCGATTATACATTTCACGCCTTTTAATCTCCCAAAGCGGGGTAGGCAGAGGCACTTGCTAAAGCAGAAGCCCATAGTTCTCCAAGCGTATTTAACCCAACGTGACAGGGGGTGAGCCCATCGCCGTTATAGGGTTCACACACCTTGTGGTGTGCGGGTTTCATCACGATGTTGTCCTTTCCCGTACGAGCGTTGCGTTGCGTACATAGGCTCTGAAAAAGAGTCCCATTGGTACACGTCCAGTAGCCGGACTCGAATCCGCGATCTCCCGGTTACAAGTCATCCTTCCAACCAACTGGACCACAGACGCGTGGATTGGAGTGGTCGAATCGATTTTTGGTATTCCAAAACCTAAAATTTTCTAAGTTCAAACGTTGGAGTCCTAATCCTAAAGTTTGTTTAGATAACGCGTGAGAATGATACTCACGTGAGAGCGTTATCCGTTTAGCCGGCTTGATTTCGTGGGGAATTTGGGAGTAATAGAGAATGCCCGGAAATAAACAAAAATTTACCTATTTGTAAGTTTTGATAATGGAAACTGTATGATGGTGTAGATATAGATACGAATAATTTCTAATAACTGTGTGTTTTCAATTAATGTTTCAGTATCCGATGGCAAATATAACTCTTATTATGGACAAAATAAGGCGACTATTGGCCGCAGAGGAAAACCGGTACAAAAACTTTGTCGCGAAATACATGGAAGCTGTGCATCCTCGTAATAAAGATCTTATGTCTACGAGATGTTTCAAGTGAGAAATTATGAATTAACTACGTAGAGGAATCTATTCATAAATCAATGCTTGATGCAATGAAACATTTTCAATATCGTACTCATTCCTTTAGATCAAATAAAAATGTGCGTTATGTATGCGACACCTTTCTGAAATGAATCTCTCTTTGTTTTAAGAAATATTATTTATCTTTACAGACAAGCGCTGAAGGAAATTATGTGCGAGAAAATGACAGACCACGAGTTTATAACATTGATACGGTTTTTCCGAGGCGACGAAGGTAAAATGAAGTTTCCACAACGTGAGATGGTCAGGTTTGTATCCAATATTTGTAACGTTGTCATGTCATCAACCAGTTATTTAATAAACGGACAAAAATCTTGGAAGGTGGATGGATGCTGTGGCACGTCGCAGAGTGTTCTTGTACAAGTCAAATGTATAATATGTTATTTTGTTAATAAGAAAAATGTTGAGTGGAACGATTATAATCAGGATGACAATATTTTCC
>SJJU01016449.1:0-13641 GCA_012932125.1 Conopomorpha cramerella
GGCGGTTCGCACTATGAAAGTGGACGCAAACCGTTTGGTTCGCGTAAATTTAATTTTATTGTTTATGTCTGATTGCCTTTAATTGTAAACGATGTACTCACCTGTTATAAATTTGCATACCATTACTTCTAACTAAATTATGTAATTTTTTAATGTATTGTGTGTAAATTTATGGTGTGTCTATATAAATGAATAAATAGTATTTGCCTATCCCTCAGCGTGTATGTAAAGTTCGACAACAATCCGATGTAAGTCAATAAAATCTTGTTTTGATGGATAATCCTCCATGTCATACAGTGACTTGAAGACCTTCAGACTGTACTGCGCACGAAACCTAGCCTCGGATGGTAACGAAGGATAAGTTTAACTTACAGGCACAATTATTTTGATTACATGTCACTGTATATTTATTTACACAACAACAACCCTACGGCGCCATAAACATTATTTAGCGTAATTTACCATATAAAACCCCGACCCCTTATAATATGGCAAACGTTCTACCTACATACTTATAGGAAAACACAACAGAATATTTGAATTGAAAATTGAGATTAAAATTGCGCGGTGGCGTTGTTGCTTTTGCCATAGGTAAGCAACCAAAGTATGCAACCGGTAAGCAACGGGAAATTCCTGAAAGCGTATGCTAAATACCTGAGGGTGGTTCAATGCTTTCTGAACTCAACTCACTAAGTCCTTCTATACAATTTAAGCTCAAGTAATAAGTACAAAAGCAGCTTCAGACGGACAGAAACCTAAACACAATAAGAGTGCTGTATGTTTTACCTTCGCCAGTAAATAAAATAATAAGAAATTTCGCTTTAATTTTGCTGGTTCCCAGACAGACGGCCGCCGCACAAAAAGGGAATTAGCAGACAAGTAAATTATTAAACCTAAAGCGCTATAAGATCAGCTTCTGAACACAGGTTTTCACAGATTTTTCTTGGCGTTTATTTACTACTAGTGGACGCCCCGCGATTTCATTCGCGTAGTTTGAGTATTTCATACAAACTATAACACCCTCTATATAGCGACGCGACCAACAGGATCGGGGTAAAAAGTATCCTTTGTCCGTCTCCCGGTTCTAAGCTACCTCCCCACCAATTTTCAACCAAATCGGTTCAGCCGTTCTTGAGTTATAAATAGTGTAACTAACACGACTTTCTTTTATATATATTATAGATTTTGTTATGCTTATGTGCTTAAGAGGGTACAACATGTGTTTGACGTGTATTCACGAGAAAGGAACTTGGTGCAATGCAATATGTACCTCTAGAGAACAAGTGTGCTCCATCGTAGACCCCAACGCTGCTTAACATCAGGCAGGATGGTGGTCAAACGCTTGTTCATTGTGATAAAATACGAGTAAAAGATAGAACTAACATACAGAGTGAAACATTATGAACGCGATCGCAGTGGTGTTGTAGTTTAACTCACAGAGAACTACTGCCCGTCCTCCGAAGATTTTCCTCTGTCGTCTCTTACGATCCCCACGACGGGAAAAGTTGGCCTGGGGTGGTGACACATGTATTGTATTCACTGTCACCATACGGCTAATAGTATTTAGAATATTTTAATATGTGCTGCATATTAATACAATACCCTGTTTAGGCATGCACATATGGCACAGCCAGTAAATAGTTTACCAAAGTGATCGGTGACCAAAATAATAATAAGAACGGAAGCTTTGCCTCTCGCAGTTATTATGACTGCAAAGTTTGAAAACTTGTACGTCTAAGAAACCAGCGGACTGGCACTTACTCATGTTTAACTCCACTTAAAATTGAGCCCCATTTCCTATATCCCCCAGAAGTGGAAAGTACCATCTTATCCTGGTCTTTTTCTGCATAGTAGTTTCAACCAATTTAAGCTGACCGGCGATTTCCCAACTGATCTTAGTAATCCTTGTCCAGAATAAAATCTCAAAGTTTTTATTCATGCTTCTAGGGAATACTTTGTAATATTATGCAATAAATTCACCCTTTTTTGTTTTCTTTCCAATAAAATTTCGAACTTGAGAACTGTTTACGTATTATTTTTGCTCTGGTCTGGAAAATTTATAAGTGCCTAGTACATAAAATATTGCTTCAAGTAAGTGTTTTCGAACGATATTTTCTTAATGTTTAGTAGCCAATTATCGAGTCCACGAACCTCGGTCGGAACGGTCTTTAGACGCCATGAAATATTATCATGATATTGCACTTACTGAACAAACAAAAACCACTTTTTAACCCCAATGCAGAGAAGAGTCCAAAAAAATATAAAGTAGTAATCCGATGTGCCAAAAACGACTTACACAGCTGCACCTAAGACTGATGGACACTCCCTACTTACTTAATGTAAATTAGGGGTAGTCAGACACGGTAGACAATTCGAATGAAATCCGCTCATTTGCGACTGATTTGCATAATCGGTGAGACTCTTTAATTTGTAAAGTCAGTCAAATGTAATTAGCACCTGCTTGGGGGCTTCTTAGCATCTTCTTTGAGTGTTCCTTCACTTACTTCAATTTATTTGTTCTTAAAGACCCAGAACTTTGCAATGGGGAATTTTCTTTGACGTTTTATTGACAGATTTTCGGGCTAAGTGTCATTACTATCAACTTTATTTGGAAAGTATGACAGTATTGACAGTTCTCAGCTCAAAAAGCTGTCAGAAAAACGTCAAAGAAAATTATCCATTATTTATCTACTCTAAGTACTCTAAGTAGATAAATAATAATGGATAGTATTTAAAATAAATACACTTCACGCCTTTTAATCCCAAAGAGGGGTAGGCAGAGGCACTTGCTATTTAAACGTGCATCAAAAAAGTCTAACCTAACCTAACTAAAATACTGACTTAGCAACAAAATTACTGATTTGGTCTTCTTATTGCCATTCTGATGATAACTTTGGCTTTTTAGGTGTGCAAGTTAGTAATTTTGATGTACAGTTTATTATTTTCCAATAGTAATTAGTATTAATAATATTTCTTCTTAGGCCTTCAATTTCGTAGGTACTGACACAAATGCTTTCATAATTTACGTAAATTTCATTCATAGTCAAGCAATAATATGAAACAACTACCAAATTCGGGAAGTTGTGGTTTCGGAGCGGGACTGGTACGAGACGTGTACAGTCACATGCATAAACATGTATACACTTAGTAACATTTCAAAGCCATTTTTTCTTAAAATAACGACTGCTACTTTACTGCTATATAAGACCTATTGCTTCGTAGTAAGGTCAAAAACATACATCAAGAAAATGGCTTTGAAATGTTTCTAAGTGGATACATGTCTTTATACTTGACTATACTCGTACCAATGGAAAGATTATGACCATATGTATGTTATGCAACGGTGTAACTTCATGCGGTGAAGGAAATCATCGTGATGAAACTCGCATACCTTTAGCTATGGTCAAAGTGTTAAAGCTTATGGCTACATCGACTTTGAACTAGCAACAGGTCCTATCTGATCTTAAAAGTTCATGCAATTTTTAAAACAAAAAGTACTATCTGACATAGTAATACTAATCAAACTCGTATCATACTGACGGTTTAGATAGGACGTATTGCCAGTTCATAGTCGATATAGTGACCAAAAGATGGTGGGTTCAATCTCCATTAACGGGTCATAGTATATTTAATACGATTGAATACGCGAATTTTTGTGGTGAAGGAAAAGCATCAGGTCAAATCTGTACACACTGTCGGTGCACACTAGTCCATCAAAATTGTTTAGCAAAATATGGTGGAGAATATTATTAGGGGTCTTTTTCTTAGTAACTACCTTATACCTTCTTACGTTTAAACGATAAGTGTTGAGTTTTTCTTAAACTTGTACATTTCTTGCAATGTATTTAGTGTTTGGATGAAGTCTTGCAGCTCAATTTTGAATCTGATATAAAATAAATTTTGTAAACTTTAAAATTAAAATGGAAAAAAAGGAGTTTTACTCAGTTCAAACGTATCGCTTTCTTGTGTTTCTTCACGGATAACTTTGTCGTTTATAAATATCGTCATTTTTTTTTAAAGAAGACTACTCCAACGAGGTCCCACGATAAAGAAATCAGGGTATGATGATGGAAAACCCGATAAATTGAGGAGAATTTAAATAAAATGTATGGGCGGGCGGCTAGTACCGGTTGAATTCTGTTCCCTTATTGTGTAAAATTGTTTTCCTGTGAATGACAATTTTTTTAAGCTTTTATGATATAAAATGTCATTTAAAAGCTCTGTTTATTTATTATGAGCCTGCCCCGTGACTGTACCTGAATACAATGCAACCGGTATTCCGAATCCCAGATACCATATAATTCCCTGGGGATATTTTGAAGTCCGAGCGCAAACAAACATCACCGTAAACTCGGACCCTCTTTTCCCAAGAAATTAGACCTTTTATCCTGAATAAACTTTAAGGCCATAAGGTCTGTATTACAATGGCCAAGTTTGTTACGATATGACCACGTCTGCAATCTTGACCGGAAGAGAGACCCTTCGGATTTCAAGACTATTAAAACTAAACAAAACTATTTTAACGTGAACCCAAAATCTATAGATATCAGCAATAATAGAAGATCAATTTAACAAAAACTGTTTACGTATTTGACCGAAAATGTAGAGTTCTCAAGAATAATTGGACAGTCTGGCTTGAGGAATACTATCGTCTCGAATACCGTGGAATTAATTTGGACCATTTCTTGCGGTAACCGCAAAACACTGGCCCTTATGCTATTGTTTATGTATACAAAACCAATTCAATTTGCTCCCAACAATCTTGAATATCACGTGAAATAAAAGCTCTAAAGGGATTCAAACACATTTCAAAATATTGTACATTTAAGGGCAGCGATATAAACATTCTTATTTTGACATTTAGAAGAGCTCACATTCCAGGAATTCCCAAAGCAGAAAATGTTCATGTATCCCTAATTTGTATAGTTTGATTAGTCCGTAGTATGACTGTCGTATTGTTTTACACGCAAGGGGTTGAAGTGAGCTAATTTGTTCTTAGAAACGTTGAGTATTTTCGTGGAAATTTCAAAGGTCGGGTGTACGCCGACGCTGTGTTCGGCTTCAAGTTACAGTTAGTCGACAGGTGCAGTAAACTGACAAGTGGCTGTAGGTAGGTATATTATACTTTAGAAATTTCAAGAGAAGAAGAGAACACAATCTTTAAACAAAATAATCTGGTAATTGTGTACATTCATCAGTTCATAGAATATAACCCTTTGAAAAGATGCCAGTTTCTTCCCCGTTTTTCTGGCCAGTAAAAGAAATTAATTCAAACCGGGGACATTTACTTTTGTTTTTCAAATCATAATATAATAAATGACTTTCATCAAGCTTAGTGTTATACTACTGTATATCTATCTGTATATAATAGCACTTATAACTTTGAAGAAATAAATAATTTGATTTGACATAAAGAAATACAGATATTAATTATAATTCGACACAAAACAACTATGTATTTCCCAGCAGCAAATTAGACCAACTTAATAAGACGCAATCGTTCTAAAATTAAAATAAAAACTACCGTGTGCTCCTTTTAGTATAGATTAAATATTAAATAATGTATTTGTTTTATAACATAGTCTATGGATCCAAAAAACCGTTAAGAATAAAGACTGACACACTGATATTGTCCAAAAAGTGTTATTTTTATTTGTTTTCGTAATTATTGATACCATACGTATTTAAGGGTTAACTCCTTTTTTGCTGTTCTATCCATCCCCCATTTAGGGAACACGGAGGTAACAGTAAAACAATATGTTCAGAACACTAAACTTTCAGTGTGGACCTTATCATAATAAAAATTCAAACACACATAGGTACAAATATATTATAGAAGTGAAAGCTAAGTGGCTCACTAATGGTATTGGTTCTGCAGACATCTCGAGAAAGCATCGGCCGCAAGGTCCCTCTATGCATACTTATTGCTATATTTCCCCCCGTGCAATTTCAATTGTACTGTCACATTAGACTTTCCTTGGACATTTCAATGTATACATAAACTTCAACCCTCGTACAGTATTACAGGGATCTTTTGGCACGTAGGCGTTTAACATTTAACTGATTTCTCGTTAACAAAATCAGTATTTTTTTTCTTTTCTTGAATGTATATTGGATTGTTTTATTTATGCTTTTATTGTGATATGCATAATTATTCCTTACAAAACTGAATTTGCTATTATATTGGGTGATAACTTTTTAGCGACGCGCCAATAGATCCTTGTGGCACTGTATGTCTCCCATTCTTTGAATATTATTCCTATCAAAAGCTCAAGAAGAAAATTTCACAAACAGTGCATAGGTATAATCGTATTTGGATTTTCGATAAGCGAAAAAGAAAGCTATTAGAGTACTCGATATTTTTACTACTCGAATGTGATAGTAATGGAAATCACCTTTCGAATATGAAACCAGATATTTTGCATCGTTATCAATATACGTAGTATAAAACAAAATCACCTCCCACTGTCTGTCCCTATGTATGCTTTAATTTTGAAATGTACGCAACGGATTTTTGCGCGGTTTTGTTTAGTAGATATAGTGATTTTTATATGTATATTACATGCATAATATACACTCGGGAGCAATGAAATCTACTCAGTATACTACTGGTTGCAGTAATAAAATGAGTCTATTTCATTGCTCCCGAGTGTAGTAGAGAAACACTAGTAACAGCATTGCTATTGTGCGACGCCGGGGCAGGCCGCTAGTAAAAGGTATAAGTAAAAATATTAATTTTTACTTAAAATCATTGGGAAGGTTGTATCGACTTAAGTATCCCTAATTTGCGATCGTTTTGTTTGTTTGACACGATCCCTATAACAACAAAAACATCGACAATAATTCTTTACCCTTTTTATACTTCTTGAAGTCGCAATCAGGACTTAACGGACCCCCTTATAATCCTCGCGAAAAACATTTCGCAACACAAAATGGCTGCCTTAATAAATAAATACCATCAAACGAAGTGCGAAAATCGTGACGCGTCTAATTGAATAAAGTAGGAAGCTTTTCCTATATAAGTGTAACACAAAAGAATTATTCTCAAGGCAAATATTTATTTCATTTAAATGAACCCTTTACCTGACTCACAAAGACGAGACGGGGTTAAAAGAAAACGGTGACATCCGAGAGGGTCCTAATTCCTAAGAGGAAAAAGCATTTGATGGTATAAAGCTTGACGACTTAACTTCAACAAAACCATTTTAAATTTGAACCGAACTCTCTTAAGATTTACACAAAACGGTGGCTCAAAGTATATTCTTTCATTTATTAGACAGTATAAATAGCGTACTCAAGTCTTAAAGAACTCTTAAAGAACCTTTGTAAAATTACTCGATCCACTTTGAGAGGTAACTTTACACGTGCTCGTGTAAAGAATTCTGACGTTCGAGTATTTAGACTTGTCAAGTAAATTAAACTTAACTTGAGCGAAGTATTTACACAAGCTGACATGACATATACTTTGCCACTTTGCTATCAAAATTCTCACAGGAACCTCTGCGGACAACACCGCCGTATACACTAGTCAATACTCAATATATATATGTATATATATTTATCACTATGAACAAGCGCTTGACCACCATCCTGCCTGATGTTAAGCAGCGATGTGGTCTACGGATGATATAGTATAAAAAAATCGCCTCCCGCCGTCTGTCCGATCAGATTAATGCGTTTTCATTAATAGATTTTAGATGAAGGTTTACATATACGTAGTAGCAAAGAAGCACTGTTATACTGCACTACTGTGTACCTATGTGCGGGAAAGGGATACTTGTTATAGCTGAACCTTGCCGGAGTCTGTGTTTCCTGCGCAGTACACTGAAGGTCTTCGTCGCGGGTAAATAGGTACCTGATGAAAAGTGTGTTCCATCGTAGACCACATCGTTGCTTAACATCAGGCAGGATGGTGGTCAAACGCTTGTTCATTGCGGTTTAAAAAAAACCTTACAAATATTATAAATAGGAAAGGGGTGTTTGTAACGCTTTTACGGAAAATCTATTTGACCAATCATGAAACTTTGTACACAAATTCTCTAGTAACAGGATACTTTTTACTAAAAAAAATATATTTTTTACAAAAATAAATAATGTATATTTGCAAAACAACATTTGTCAGGTCAGCTATTAACTTAATATAAAAGTATATCTGTCAAAGAAATTATTAGCATCGCAATTCAACCAACTTTCTCCCAATATTGGATCCTTCGGTGCGAAAACAAAAAAAAATTGCCAACATAACCGTCCATCTATCGTATTCCGATAGTTACCAGAATTTATAACTCAATAAAACGCGTCCAATATTCAAACTTAGTAAGTTATTGATGGAATTACATTATAAACGTGTCCACGAGGGCGGGACCCAATAAAAGGATCGCCGATACGTTTTTCTTTGTAGATTCTATGCTTGACCGCACATGTAATATTTAACTGATACCGTCCTTTTGCGCTATTGAATGGCTGCGTTGCATCTGAAATTGTGAATACAAATTTTCCTTTTGGGGTGAGGCTCAGACGTGAGTCTCACTGCGGGTTTTTTGCACCAGTACAAGCTGAACTACAGTCGAGCTGAAGGCGGCGAGCATTTGACTTGAGTGCGGGGGAAGACGGCAGCGCGGTGAACAGCCCTCTGTCGGAAACTGTTGTTTCTGTCTGTCCAGCGCTGTCAGTACAAGAGGAAGAAGATTTTAACTTAAATAATCAACGCGTCTAAACCAGATGAACTGATCAGTACTCCGTGGTGTTACCCACTGCCCACTGTGTATTCCATTCCCAAACTGCACTTCGGCATAGAACACAACTTATATTCTAACCTAGGTTAAAATTTCTAACTGGCCTCAAGTCCACAAATGTTGTCCAAATCAAGTAGCCAAATAATATTTATCGCTTAATATTATGACGTTAATAATTTTCATACACTGTACTAAAATACTTAAGAACATTTGAGACTTTGATGCCTTGACGTGCTGGTAGAAGATTATCTCGAGCTAAAACTAAAGCTGACAAGTCGCGATAATTAATTTAATTATATTAAACTGCGCTCCAAACCGCACCCGTCACTAGCTCTTTCGGTTTGGGTGTAAAAGGAGCAATGGTGTTAGAAACGTTGTTGAGCTCGTCAATAAGAACTACTTTTAATATGGCGACAATGTGGGGAAATGAAAAAAATATTTCAATTCCCATATAAAATGTCATCTTCCGAGGGAAAAAAAGGTTTATATTGTATGGAGATGAATATTTTGAGAATGATTTTTTTTTGCGTTTCGTTAGCGTATGACGGCAGTATAACTACGATTATACGATTTTCATCCTAATAAATCTAATGCTTAAAAATCTAAATCGCATATCAATAAATAACAAGGAAACAAGAAAACGGCGTGTTTTATTGCAAAATTGCATGAACCTATTACACTAGAGTCATGTAACGGCAAAATATTATCCGTTTACGGTAATACGGGGGGGAGCAGACATTTGGCCCAATGCCACCGACACTTTGGCTGCAGCGCAGACTGTTTCGGGGTGCGCCCGCAGCACCAGACTCTGAAAAAAAATAGAACTAAGTACTTTGTATCGGAAACACTCTCCCTTTGTTTTCTATTGAATGTTGTGAGGGTTTTTCTAACAGTGAAAAATGTCCACTTCGATGATTAAAATTTTATTTTTTGCTTTGTGTATCTATTTTACCTACGTATATTTGAGTGTCTGTGGTCCAGTTGGTCGGTTACTTGACTTGCAATCGGGAGGTCGCGGGTTCGAGTTCGGCTACTGGATGTGTCCAAATGGGTCTAGAGCATCTGCCTACTCCGCTTTGGGATTATCGGCGTGTATTTACTTTTTATTTTTCTTATTAATTTATCTACTTCATTTGGACATTCTAGTCTAAATTTATTGTATGGGTTTAATTGTTATCACGTCAAAAGATTAGGGTGGGTTAAAATATGCTTGGTGAACCGTGGGCATTTGCTTTAGCAAGTGGTTCTTCTTATTGGTGTTTTCTTACGTCAAAAGACAGGATATGTCACTGAAAAGTGTTAATGTATGTACTAACATATTGTTACGGCGGAGGGTGGGAGAAACAAAGACTAGAATGCAGTAGAAGTGCATGGAACATTCGATAAATCTAAAGAACATTCCAGTATCCAAGACAAGGCTTACAAGCCAATACACAGTGCCTATCTCTAAACAGATGCTTATGAAACCTTCCAGAAGTATCTGTGCTTAGATACCACTGACGATTGGACGATCCCCCCACGTACGTAACAGTATTCTCTGTTCGTATAGTCAACCGCCCTAAGCTGGAAACTTACATGAATGCCATTAAACTTTAGAAGAAGAACTACACACATCAAAAGTGTCTAGGGATTAAGTACATTTTTGAAGATTGCAATCAAGAATATATTTTACAAAAATTGAATTCATTCATAATTTATTCAAAATGTGGTGATATGTCATTGATACAGGCATGGGGAATTAGGTATAAGACCAATCCAGAAGATTAGATTTGATTTAAATAAATTAATAATAAATAATAATAATGTTCTTGATCCCTAGACACTTTTAATGTGTGTATTTATCTGATCGGTCAGAAAGTACGAATCACGAATTTCCTATCGGGCTAAAAGTGTCTCTAAAGTTTCTGTTCACCCCAAAAATGAGCGAGAGTTAATGCATGCTTTTCTAGATAACTTCTTTAAAATTGACTTTACATCAAAAGTGGCAATACGTCAATAGATCACACACAACCATCCAAGCCAATTCACAATAACTTTTAACCTCCGACGCCAAAATAGATGTGTTATAAGTCTGTCTGTGGCATCATAACTCTCGAACTAATAATGCTATTACAATTTTTTTTTGTTTGAAAGATAGAGCGTGTTCTTAGCCATGTTTAATCGATATCGGTTCACCCACTTCGCACATAAGTTATAGGGGTTGAAAGTGGGGATAAAAAAATTTACTTTAGAAAATATGCTCAAGTGGGGTATCAAATGAAAGGGTACGACACGTATATTTAAACTCTGTAAAATGAAAATTAGGTAATTTGTTCAAAGTTATGGGGGTTGAAAGTGGGGATAAAAAGTCGAGGTTATACAAATACTAGCTGACCCGGCCAACGTTGTTTTTCCAATATACGTTATTAACAGTGTTTCCCTGCTGTTATATATATGTAATATACATATAAACCTTCCTCAACAATCACGCTATCTTCCAAAGAAAACCTCATGATAATCCGTTGCGTAGTTTTAAAAATTTACGCATTCATAGGTACAGACAACGGGAGGCAACTTTGTTTTGTACTATGTAATGATGTTCAAGGGTATTAAATTAAGGGGCACGACATGAACATCAATCGAACGAAATAAAATTGGGATTTTTTATTTACAATTTAATAGTTATGAATAAAAATAACCGATTTCAACCAGTACTAGTCGCTCGCTCCTACTTTCTTAAGAACTTTTAAAAGTTCCTCTCGATTTTTCTGGACTGTCATCGTCTAACCCTGACTTCTTTATCATCTTCTTTCCAACAAAAAAAGAATCAACAAAATCAATTTGTTGTACGAGGAAATTTTCCGTAAAAAAATATAAAAAGGCATATTATTATACGACCGAATAAAAAAGTAAAGAAAAAATCCACCTCCGTTGCTAATAAAGTAACAATTAACTTATAACACCGATATCTTCTGTATTCCGATGCTTGGTTCACACAATTCCTCCGTATACATTACTGACACAAAATCCACTTGCAAATAAAATTTCATCGGCAGGATTGTTCAGTCAATACCGAATCTTGTCTGTACATTTCGCCTTTTTAAATGGACTCTTTATCAAGTAAATATTCTAGCACTTCGGACCATGGTACGTTTGTAATGATTACGTCATCGAGTCTTCCCGTTAACTGGTATCCCGGCAAATCCTCCCCGATCGAACAGTGATTTTATTTAGTTCTTTTATATGGCTTTTATGTAGCTATTTTCGTCGTATAGAGATGGTGAAATAGTCTTCTATGCCGCTGTTATGGTCGTGCAGTTGAGTTGAATCAAACGACACTTTTGAAGCGAATATTTCATAATTAGCTTTATTTTTTTACTATTATGTTATAAGAGAAGCAAGTTTTTGATTTCTATAAATGGGGTCTGGTTAAATACGTAAATATACACTTCACGCCTTTTAATCCTAGAGCAGTCAGAGGCATTTGCTAAAGCAAATGCCCACGGTTCACCAAGCGTATTTAACCCAACGTGACAGGGGGTGAGCCCATCACCGTTATAGGGTTCACACACCTTGTAGTGTGCGGGTTACATCACGATGTTGGCCTTCACGGTACAAGCGTTGCGTTGCGTACATAGGCTCTAAAAATGAGTCCCTTTGATACATGTCCAGTAGCCGGACTCGAACCCGCGACCTCCCGGTTACAAATCAAGTATCCGACCAACTGGACCACAGACTACGCGTACCTACTAAGCGTATACCTACTAAGTGTTAATGTGGATAGTGCTTGTGAATCGACAATAATTAAAACGGAGTGTAGGACGCCCTCAGGCAAGGTGGACTGAAGATATGCGCAAGATGGCTGCCAGAACGTGGATGCGAGAGGCCGAAAACAGATCACAGTGGCGTGCAATTGGAGAGGCCTGTGTCCAGCAATGGACGAATATGGGCTGATAATGTTGATTGATATGAAATGACTACAGAGATTTTAGCACTGTTGTTGATAGACTTGCAACTTTCTTTATTACTTAGTTTTAGTTTATTACTTACTTGTGTGTCGTCATCATCATCAGCCGCCTGACGTCCACTGCTGCACGAAGGCCTCCCCATAATATCCATGATCGTTTAGGGGGAAATGCCAATAATCGCTGCGCTTTGCAGGCGGATTGGCGATCGCAGTGTTGTTGCAGTTTTACTCACATAGAGTGCTGCTGCCCGTCCTTTAGAGAGAGAGTTCCCTCGATCGCTTTGCCGCGACCCCTATGATGGAAAAACTTGGGTTGGCAGTACTTGTGAGTAGTAAAGGTATTTAACTAAGTACTAAGGGTCTTACTAATTATGGCAGAATTGCTATTTTGAAGATACACAAAGCTCAACTTAACTTGTCAGTTGTATGTCAAATACGGAATAACCAGTTCAAGTAGACCTGTAATAACCGTTGTATAAGTGACAACGCGTTTATTGGTAAGGGGGTAAGTATATAAAAATATGATTACCATTTACTTACTTAGGTAGGGCTTGGGTCGTGGTGAGCTTGTCTGTCCTGATAAGATAAGATACCATTTACTTACACACTTGGGTTACCTAAGGATTAATTTTGTGATGTAGCCGTTTTCATGGTGATTAAATCAATCACAGGTGTATCAATCGTTAAATGTACTGTGGACATACACGATTATTGTTTTATTCTTATTTTAATAAATAAATACACTTCACGCCTTTAATCCCAAAGAGGGGTAGGCAGAGGCACTTGCTAAAGCAAGTACCCACGGGTCACCGAGCGTATTTAACCCAACGTGACAGGGGGTGAGCCCATCGCCGTTATAGGGTTCACCACCTTGTGGTGTGCGGGTTTCATCACGATGTTGTCCTTCACCGTACGAGCGTTGCGTTGCGTACATAGGCTCTGAAAAAGAGTCCCATTGGT
>SJJU01016459.1:0-14117 GCA_012932125.1 Conopomorpha cramerella
CGGGCCCGTTGGTGTAGTGGTCAGCATGTCTGCCTCTGCTCCGTAGGGTCGTGGGTTCGATTCCCACCGCTGACATGTGCTTAGGTGATGAGCTTTTAAGTACTTGTTGGATGTGTCTGGGTGTTTTATTTATATAAGTATGTATTTAAATGAAAAAAAAAATGTATATAAGTAAATACGTATATCTCGTTGTCTGATTTCCATAACACAAGTGCTTTAGCTACTTAACATGGAATGAAGGCAATGTGTGAGTTGTTGTAAAAAAAAAATTAGTTAATCGACTTTCATCCATCCTCGCCATATGCCTAAAGAACAGAAGCATACCCTTTTTAATTTTGTATTAATGTTAAATCAAATCAAATGTGTTTATTTCATCGTTATAATTGCTATTACATACAGATATACAGTAGTATAACACAAATAATGATGAAAGTCATCTATGATTTTAAAATTAAAAGTAAACATCATCGGTTCGAATTAATTTATTTTACTGGCCAGAAGAACCGGGAAGATACTGGCATCTCTCATCTCTTCAAATTGTCAGGGCTTAAATCTAAGTGAGTACGTAATAATACTGTAATGTTATCTAAAATATTATAAAGAGGAAAGGTTTGATGTTTTGGTTCAATTTAATAGGCTCCGCAACTACTGGATAGATTTTTTATAGATACTACTGGATAGACTTTAACTGTTGGACAACTACATTATTCCTGAGTAACATAGGCTATATTTTTATTGCCAACACCGCGCGGTACAGCTATTTATTTATTTAAGGCACATCTACAGAGTATACACAAAACATTCATCAAATACAAGCATGTAAAAACATACGAACTGAACATTGACTTTATAAATCTGGTGAATACCCCTATTACATATATGCACAACAATCACAAAAATAGACATGATAATTAAAACTTAACTTAAACTTTAAGCTTTAACAGCTAGGTTGCTAATGACGTTGCCTCTTGTATTATTTCAGTGCTGATCGAGGTAGAGAATGAGCCGCACCCACGAGTGCGCGGCGGCCCGCTCGAAGGGGACTACGTGTTCGCGCAGATGCACTTCCACTGGGGGGACAACGACACGTTTGGCTCCGAGGACAAGATTAATCATCGCAGGTGAGCTTAGAAAAAACATAACTCTAACAATGCGTGAGTTTGCTAATCACTGGCATACAGCTCGAAGAACATATGAAGCCTAAACCGGGATATTCCCACCCACTTTCCCACCACTGTGATTCATGTTAGAGCCAGGATCTACAGCGGCATCCAGAATAGACAAGAGCTCAATCAGTGACGACTGGGCTAGATCCCGGGGGGAGCTAGCCTTCTGTCTTGGATCCCACATAGTTATTAAACTAAAGACGGTCATATAAAGCCTGTTAATGTCTGAAGACGCGTCGAGGACCCGACGCGAAGTCTCCGTAATGTGGTTGTCATGCCCCAGAAGGGGGAGAGTTGGCAACAAAACAGGGACGGATAAAGATAAATTTGTATGGTGTCAAGAAAACGTGTGCATTGAAAAGAGGCAAAAGCAAGTAGATGTGCACGTCTCCAGAGAATAGCCCGTACGCTGAGAGGCAGGTAGGGTGCGGGTGGGATTATCCCTGATATATTTAACTCTAACAATGTTCAATAGAAGCTCATACAAAATTTGTGACGCAGCGACGACGCAACGCGCCGTGTGCTCCTGCACTAACAGATACCTATATTATTGTGTTTTGTTTGAATGGGGAATTTTCTTTGATGTTTTTCCGACAGATTTTGGGGAGGAGAACTGTCATTACTGTCAATTTTTGTTTGGAAAGTTTGACAGTAATGACAGTTGTCCGCCCGAAAATCTGTCAGAAAAACGTCAAAGAAAATTCCCCATTGTTTCATTGATGTTTAGTATGTAGGTATACCTCATAATATTTTCTATCAGTATAAATTATGCTTTCTTATTAATAAAATGTAACGCCACTTACATACTGTGACGGCCTATAATTAAGGCAGCACCTAGACTTGTTCCTTTGTCGCCTATTTTATGCTATGTAATGCGTAGGTCCTTGTTGGTTGTCCTTTTAAAATAAATAAAAATAGTGAGGAGGTATCTGAGACAATCCTGTGAAATGGGAAACGAATGAGAATTTTTCAAAGAATGTCACGCTTCGTGCGCGAACAGCATGTTACAATAAAAAGTAGCGCGTCATAAGTCGTCACTTCAGTTTTTTTTCAGTATTTATTTATTTATTCTCTCTTGGAGCGGAGAAGCCCATTAGAAATAACACACACAGTGGAGATTTTTTGTATGTTATTCTATAAATTGTCACTTGTCATAGCCGAGATTGAACGGAATTACCCGACATGACTCTACGTTGACGTCAAATTTCTTGAGCTACTGTCGGCTAACATAAAAAAAAAACATAAAGTACGTACACTATGCTGCTAAGTTCGTGAACGGATCGTACGCTATTTATCGTATGTACGTATCGTCCTCGCAGGACGTGATAATGGTAAAGAGATCTTGCATGTGCCTTCACATAATGACAGACGTATTACTTGGTTTTACATCTATATCTATAAAAGAAAGTCGTGTTATTACACTATTTATAAGTAGTTCAAGATCGCCTGAACCAATTCGGTCGAAAATTGTCGGGGAGTTAGCTAAGAACCAGGAGACAGACATAGGATACTTTTTATCCCGACCTTGTGAGACGTAGAGCTATATAGAGGGTGTGTTATAGTTTGTATGAAATACTGAAACTACGAGAATGAAACCGCGGGGCGTCTACTAGTTTGCAATAAAAATTGCAAAAGTTAAAAAACCCCTAATTCTAAATATTCGTGTCGTGCTCTTTCATTTGATACCCCACTTGGACATATTTACTCAAGTAAAATTGTTCATCCCCACTTTAACCCCCCATAACTTTTAAACGGCTCAATCGATTTTCATCAAACATCTATGAACACTCGCCCGTAAAACACCTGTAATACAAAAAAAAACTAAATTGAATTTGGTTCATTCGTTCGGGACCTTATAACACCCCTCTTTTTGTGTCGGGTGTTAAAAAAGGCGATCTTATTGACCTGTGTGGAGTTGCTTTCATTTTAATAATCATTCTAGTTAAGTATTCTTGTCCTGGCCATATTCCCGTGGTGGCCTGTTCTAATTAAAATGATAAGCAGCACGTTTTCCAAGTGTGACGTAATTCCTGAATACCGGAATGATATCACCGAGTGAGCTGTTACTAATCAAGTACCTACTTTACACTTTTATTTATAAGGTGGTTTAGCAATTGCCTATAATATGGTGTTAACTAAATAATGACCCAGTACATACGTCCATTAACTATAAAGTTTTTTAAATTCAAGGTATTTTGGACGAAGGTTTATGATATGTCGCAAATAGTATAGAAATGGTAGTGCAGTGTTGGGATAGCGTAAACAAAATAATATTTTCCACCACTCAAAAAAGGTAGAGGACAAATGACAATATATATTTATTTACGATCTATATTTAAGGCGACTCCCCATATTATGACCCTGGAGCCAAGCCTACGTTTAAAACAGCGCGAGCCAATTGTTATGGCAGATTATCATATTTCTCTGCTACACAAAATAGATACACTTCACGCCTTTTAGTCCCAAAGCGGGGTAGGCAGAGGCACTTGCTAAAGCAAATGCCCACGGTTCACCCAGCGTATTTAACCCAACGTGACCGGGGGTGAGCCCATCGCCGTTATAGGGTTCACACACCTTGTGGTGTTCGGGTTTCATCACGATGTTGTCCTTCACCGTACGAGCGTTGCGTACATAGGCTCTGAAAAGAGTCCCATTAGTACACAAAATAGACAATTTTACATTATAATTAGATTGTGTTAACTTCTATACACAAAATAATGACAGTAATGTCAGATAGAGGAAACAAAATCTGTCGAAGAAACGCCATGGAAAATTCGTCATGGACAATTCTAAGTAAGTTATAGATTCGCATGTGACTGTTCTGGTGTGACGAAGTCGGTTTTTTGTTTAGTTTGGGAGTTACCAGATCAATGTTAATGAATTTCCGTGTCATTTATGACCCACAGTGCGATTAGACACATGCTATTGAACTGAGGCGCGGTGGACAGTGTTTCCTAAACTTTGACGCGTACAGTATCACAAATTCAGAGTGGCCCAGAAAGGGGAAGTGGGTGATAGTTCCTCGTTCTTATTTCTGTCAGAAGTAGGTGCCAAATGACAGATTGTTTTTCTTTTACTAAATATTTTACGTTAAAAGGTTTAATAAATTAAAAAATGGTTGCCTGTAAAGTCAATTTACGGACGGTGGTTTGACGTAACAGACAACGTCAAACATTGAAATAGTAATATATAGAAGGAGTGATCATGCCTCTCTCTCGTTCGTGCCGCGCTCTCGCTTGCGGAACGGGACAATGACGTCATCTTTTTCGTGCATGCAGCCCGTAGTATGGAGTTATTAAACGTTGCCATGTCAAAAGGTAGGTAGAAAGGATATGTTCTTTAACACATTGGCGGACAGTAAAATAGACACAATGTTATGACGCCTATATGCGTTTACTGTCCGGGAAAGAGTTAAAAAGTTATGTTAGGTGGCGTGTTGTGGTGTACCACGTCCACAGTTTCTGTACCTGACCTCATAAACTATAGAACATTTGAGTACCTTTGGTTGTTGTCGGCCCTGAACGTTGAACCTACCTACTAAGCATCATCCGATCTTGTTTGTTTTCTTCTAAATATTATGATGTCGTTAATCATATTGGCAAAATATTTTATCGTTTACAATCCGCAAAATATATTAACATATTATTATAATAACTTATAAGTAAGTTAATTACCTCTTTAAATACATTTCCCATTTTTTAGTTCCGAAGCGACGTTAAATCTCTTTAATACGTAGGTATACCAGGTATCTAATGCTAAAGTATCTACTGGCATTTTCATTTCCTATAAACATTTCTTTCGCCCGCGATTGTGCATAACATACCTACACCTTTTTTTTCGGAGGGGAAATCCATTATGGATGCCCAGTTACCTAGGGGAGAGACTAGGTTATGTCGGACTCTCACCGACTAAGAACCACTCCTACCTTTACCGCTTACCCTAGTGCAAAAGATCTACATGTGAAATGAAAACATTCCCCATATCCTTTCGATCGCAAACTCTCTCTACAAGTATACAACCGCTATATCGAGTCATAAATAGACGGATCCGTTGGTGTAGGTAGTGGTCAGCATATCTGTCTCTATCACATAGGGTCGTGGGTTCGATGAAATAAATAAATACACTTCCCGCCTTTTAATCCCAAAGCGGGATAGGCAGAGGCACTTGCTAAAGCAATTGCCCACGGTTCACCAAGCGTATTTAACCCAACGTGACAGGGGGTGAGTCCATCGCCGTTATAGGGTTCACACACCCTGTGGGGTGCGGGTTTCATCACGATGTTGGTTTTCACTATACAAGCGTTGCGTTGCGTACATAGACAATTTGCTTTTTGTCTTTATATTATTTTAAATATAAAGTTGTTAATAAATGTTCTTTCTGCTTTTATCTGTTCCAAAAGATGCTATCGGGGGATATGACGACCGACATGGACTAGTGGTCAGAAAATGATTTGGAAGACTGTCGCAGGTTTTATTCCCGTCTCCGACATAATTCATCAAAGATGACACATAATGTTGCAAAAGCAGATGTATTAGTATGTGACGCTTTTATATTACAGGGTTTTCCAGTTTGGGTTTTATAGTCCATGTGTGAATTATCTTCCTATATAAGTGCTAATTCAGTTGTATAAAATTGACGTAGTCTTCAACGATTCTGACCACTGCACAATGTATTAAGAACGTAACTTTACATAGGTACCTATAGTTGCATTCACCAACAGCCACATAGCGTCCACTGCTGAACGAGGGCGTCCCATAATGTTTTCCGTCATTTGGGGTGAAATGCCAATAATCGCCACGCTTGGCACGCTGCTCGTTCTTTGGAGAGCTCCCTCGGTCGCGTCTTACGGCCCCCATGACGGGAAAAGTTGGGCTGCATTCTATTAAACAGATCACAGTGGCGTGCAATTGGAGAGGCCTATGTCCAGCAGTGGACTAATATGGGCTGATGATGATGATCATGATGTATTCTATTAAGTATCAACATTAAGAGTTTCTTATGTTTTCAATGTAACTTTTCAGTTTCCCGATGGAACTGCACATGGTGTTCTTCAAGGAGGAATACAAATCACAGAAGGAAGCGGTTAAACATCCAGACGGACTCACAGTACTCGCATTCTTCTACGAGGTAATTCAGGACAATGAATCAACAATGAAGGAAAAGCAATTCAATCTACCTCTATACTTGACAACAATGTCTAGCTATTTTTAGTTCTGCGCCAGTAAAATATAACAATAGGCTTAAATTCACGGTTGCAATTCAGACAGCATTCGACTGATGACCTTCAGTGCTCTTGTGAGATGACAAAAAAGATTTTCGCGCCCATTGATTGTATGGGACGGATTGTTGGATCAACGTACCTAATCATTATTAAAATAGGGGTAAAAGACGTTTTCCAAATTATCGCACAGTTAGAACAAAAGTGACACAAAATAAAATGTGTCATTTTATGAAATTGAACCTTAACATAAAAGATACAAAACTTAAATTACAAAATCGTCATGTTTCGTATTGGGTCCTTTTTGTTCTAACTATGCGTTATATTTAACTCTTTCCCGGACAGTAAACGCCTATAGGCGTCATAACAATAAAACATCTATTGTGTCTATTTTACTGTCCGGCAATGTGTTAAACAACTTACCGAATGATTCTACCGTCTTTCTCTATTAGTAGTCTTTCTCTCGTATTGTGACTCCTGTTAGAGCCAGAATTTGAAGCGCTGCGGAATACATTAGGTAGGTACTACACGAAGGTATTGAAGATTAACTTGATCGATTCGCACATCGATCTTTGTGTCATATGACGCCGCTGAGAGCGAGAGCTAGATTGACATTTTAGTAACACAAAAACTGGCACCTACCTTAATGTACGGGAGTGAAAGTTGGGTATGGCAGAAGAAGAATAAAAGTAAAGTCAATGCCGTAGAAATGGGGTCATTGGGGAGCATGAAAGTCCTGAAATTGAGTGTCAGAATAAGGAATATTGCTTGAGGATAGGTAAATGTACGGAAGATCTAAAATTAAACTGTAAAATGTACCTTAAAATATACCTCTATAGATGTATTATTCCACACCCTTCTTGTATGCGCCGATAGCTCATGGGGTTCGAATCCTCACGCGAGACAATTTTTTTTGCTCTTTTTTGTACTTCTGCTATGGAAAAAGGTAAGTAGTCTCACAGAGTGGAACAAGTGACGACCGGGCTAAATGCCGAGAGGCCCATACTCCTGTGTATCATGATGCGTAACTTGGGTTACTTTCCTCAGCTGGACCGACATCAGCATCCAGCTTACGACGAGATCACGTCGGCGCTGAACAACGTGACGCTGCCGCACACCGGCGTGCTCATGGACAACCCCTTCTCCTTCCTCAACATCTTGCCGTACGACCTGCGTCGGTACTTCACGTACCGAGGCTCTCTCACCACGCCGCCCTGCTCCGAAGTCGTCATCTGGTTGGACTTTGAACAACCCATACGGCTGGCACATGATCAGGTAGGTAGGGTTGGCGATGAGCCGCCACTCACCCTATCTTAATTCCCTGCCACTAGTTGAAGACGCCAGGTTCACTGGATGACTGCGCGACTTTTATTGGTCGTACCGGTTGGTGGTCCACGGGTATCGGCTCAACAACGAGTGGACACCGTGCGTTGGAGGCGGTCTGGAAGTGGGTGCCGGGTGTCTCTTATAGCCTATATTATAGGTGTAAAGCCCGAGTTCGAAATCGTTATACATAACGCCTGTTCATCAGCAAAAGCGACTGATTTCTCGAAAAAAGATAAAGGAATCTTTCTCAATTTGATTGTATATATACGTAGGTATGGTCTTTTAATGTTCGTTCGCGGATAACTTCGTCATTTATGAGCCTTGATTTTGAGAGTTACCTTTTTTGTTGAAAAGAGAAAATTTAAAGGTGGTTCCATGATAGGAAAGCCAGAGTTTGATGATGATAGCCAAATAGCCAATCAAGAGGGACTTTAAACAATCATAGAGGCGACTAGTACTGGTTGCAGTCGGTTCTTTATCCTTAAAAAAATATAAACCTCTAAGCTAAAAATTATAACCAACATTCCAGATCGAAGCTTTCCGCGAGCTGCGTTCGGCGCACGGCAAGATCACGCACAACTTCCGTCCGATCCAGCCAATCGGCGACCGCATCGTCTACTACAACATCGACAGCAGCTACTTCGTGTACAACGAGCTGGAGGAAGAGACCACCACGGCCCGGCCCAGGCGCAGGAAGATCAAGAACGAGGCACCAGTCGCCAGCCGGACGGCGCACTCTCTAACCCTACTCGTCTTGCTTAGGATACTCTTCTTCTGAGACGTGACTTGGATGAACAGTTTCCAGGAACATTGCTACCGGCTTCAAAAGCAAAAAGAAATTGAACATTGTTCTTTTTGAAATGGCTGGATACTACTGGAAATACACACCTGAGGAATTTGTGCTGAGATTACCTACTTAGACACTTTTTACTCGTCAGATAAGAACGTAAATTCCTGAGTAGGTTGTTTTGGATTATTGAATGGACAATAATAGTCGTAGTGAGTTCGATGTAAGTAGATGAATCGTAGACGTTTATTTACTTTAGGAATTACCGTTGTGCGATAGATAAGTATGTGTCGAAGTGAACTGCTACATGTGTGTGATAAAAAATAAGGTCCGAATTTCTCCACACATCAGAAACACAACTAAGCACTTTTGGTCTGGACAAAAGCAAATAGTTTAAGGTGCCGCTAGACTTGAGCATTCACTTCTAATGAGCATTCCCGCGAATGTTACATGACAAGAAAATACGAGAACATTTCGATGGTCCCTATTAAGAAAGTCGGATCTACAAAACAGAACATGTTCAGGAGAGAAGATAGTTTTGGATATTAAAACTAAACTATACTTGTGGTACATACTTCAAATTTACAACAGCTTATAATGTTTGGTATCTTTACGTGATGTAATATACGTATAAGTTTATAGATCTTAATATCGCCAATCTAACGGTGTAGAAAAGTACATATTCCTAAAATTGCACTACAAACATTTTTAATTGGGACCATTTATTTTAGCGTTGTTCTATTCGACAAATATAAAAACGGCGAATGCTAAAGTCTATCAGCACCTTTTTGGATACCTACTAATGTTAAGATAGTAATTACCTACTATTGAAAAGCAATATTTATTTACTTAGTATTTTAGTTGTTATTGTGTTTTGTTGCCCCTGCAGAGTTTTGACGAGGAACTATCCATTTTGTCGTGTAGTACGGAAATAACACGTGACACTAAAAACTTTGCAAGTGCAACGAATGTTTAGACAAATTCCTATCTAAATGTAGTACCTAAATAAGAAAACCTTGGCCAGTTTAGATCGTAATATGTGTAAATTTAAATCATTCATGACATTTATGTGGATGGTTAGAGTAGTTGCCAAATAATGCTAAATAAATAGTTTTTACGCAACACATCGACCGACCTCGCCAACTTTGTACATACTTGATATATCTTCAAATAATGCAGCAACTTTATAATCTTCTTCTATCTACCTACCCTGCAGGAGGACATGGGGTTTGCTTTTATTCATTTGATTTAGCATTTTATTTACAACCAATGCGACGGCTGTCCGACTCCCGAACCACCGGTGTGAAGTCAGAGTAAAGCCGGTACCACGCAAGTGGTCAAGTCAATTATTCGATGTTTTTGAAACACCAAAAGTCCTCTAACTCGTCTAAACTGCTGTCAAGATAGCAACCGTTTTGTTTATAATAAAAGGGATATACAAGCTTAGTAGTTTAGTGTCACTAGTAGGAAATCCCCCTGGTGTTACTAGAGCATGTCTTGTTCAATTTTCGAGGTATCGTAACGAGCCGCGTTCGGGAACGCGGTACACAAAAAAAACAAGATTTGACATAAAATAAATATGAGCTGTGATTGGTCTTGGATTGTGGAGTTCAACCAATCGTAGAGTGTTATTTGTATTGTCATCGTTCTTGAATCGCTTTGCTAGAGGGTACTAGTGGAACAAAACCAAAGAAATCGCTTGCTTTATCTTTTGACATCGAGTTCTACCTATATTGTAACATCTATTTATTTTGCCTATATGTTAAAACACAGTCTTCACTGGATCCTATATAAACAATAATTTGCCCTTCATTTTGCATGAGGTGAAAATGACGCAACTAACGCTGCAACATGAGCTCTACCAAGCCACTACCAACAAAATCTCGAGTATGGAAATAAAATTAAAAAATTCGAACCTCGGTAAACAAACTTGAAAGATTGAAAACTGCCAATGCTTCGGTAAACGACCATGAATATTCGAAAACAGCACTATCTCAATAAAATTGTTTAGAGTTTGATAGAACTGTCATTGTTACTGTGTGTCCAAAAATCCTAAATACAAAACTATATCACGTAATTGCAATTAGACTGGTTGTCACACAGAGAAGTCATTCAATAACGATTGTTTAAAATAAGTTTCCTACGTTAGGTTGGTACATAAAACTTTCTACATACTCACATGCTACAGATAAAAGTTTGTTTCTCCAAATTTCACCAAGAGTTCTGTTCATTTTCTTTTTTCGAATTATCATAGCCGTTTACCTTTTTTGATTTTGCAATTTTCATTTGCTTTTCGAGATACTTTTATTCAGCATCAGCCACATAACGTCCACTGTTGGACCAGGGCCTCCCCCAATGGGGAGATTGCCCCTTTCCTTCATTCGGGGGGAAATGCCAATAATCGCCACGCTTGGCAGGCGGGTTGACGATCGCAGTGGTATTGTGGTTTTACTCACGGAGAGCGCTGCTGCTGCTCGTCCTCTGGAGAGTACCGAGTAGTACGGTCGCCTCTAACGACCCCGACGACGGGAAAATTTGGCATGGGGTAATGACACACGTATTCTAATCGCCGTCACCACAGGGCACTATACTTTAAGGGCCTTACCAATAATGGCGGAATTGCTATTTAGAAGATACACAAAGCTCAACTTAACTTGTCAGTTGTATGTCAAATACGGAATAACCAGTTCAAGTAGACCTGTAATAACAGTTGTGTAAGTAAAAAGGCGTTTATTGGTAAGGGTATATTTATGTATTTATTTTCAGTGGAGAGCGTTAGACATAATCCAAGACTCTTTTTTTTCTCTTATTCAAGCACTATTGTTTTAATTTTTTTCTTTAGTCTTAAGTGAACTCGACAGCCCATGTGTTAATTTTAAAGTCTGTAATTTAGCAAAGGTTTTTGATGTTGTAAAGATTCGGTCTGTAGTAGTAGGTTGTTTGCTAATTAGGAAAAATATTAATTTACAGACATGGGACATTTGAATTAGTAATGAAATAATAAATAGCTATTTATTTTACATTAACGCCTTTGAATATGATTTATTTTTTATATTGCATCACAACTTTTAGCATTTTAAATATAAAGTTTGTAAATGATATTAAACTTATTGAATGTCTCAATATTCTGTGATATACAAGATGGGAGTTTTTTTTTGTTGATAATGTAAATACTTGTAGTAATTGAAATAAATGTATTTTTGTTAATTTATTTGCCGCGAGTTTAATTTACTTTCCTTATCCACTTATCTACGTACATAAAAGCAATCACGTCCATCATCACTATTAGGGGTGGATGGATAGTACCTATAATAGGGAAATTTTCAAACTCATATCTAGGTGTCGCTAGTAGGTATTCAGGTTGACTTATGTAAGTCCTCATTTTTTAAGGAAACGCGCACTGATATGATATTAAAAGTTTAAAACGGGTATTATAGCGCGAAAATTCAGTCAGCTCGTGACCACAGCACATGTAACTGTGTCGAAACGTCGGGTAAACAACGAAGGTAAGCTGAATGCTTATCTTTGGTTAAATTTCGCGCTATAATACCCGTTTTAAACGTTTAATATTCTGTCAGTTCTAAAACTTCAGAAACTTTTGTACTATGCAAACAAACAATAAACAATGAATTATCCTCTCGAATACCTTCAATACCTACTCACTGCTTGACTTCAGTCGTTGACATTTATCTCCCCTAATACATCTAGCGCCATCTGTCATAACTAACAGAAACAAAGGGCCCTGAAAATTCCCCATTAAAATTGATGAAAACAATTTTATCTGAATTCTATGTAATATTTATTAAAAAAAATACACTTAAATCTACACTGTCCCTGACCTCAGAGCCACGTTTCCATTGTTCAAGATGCTTGCAGGCAAATAGCGAATGCGTGCAGCTTTGCAAGTATGTCTGTTTGCATGCGCCTTTTTGACGCTGTTAGCAGGTGGTGACCGCCTAGAGAACTACATTAGGGATGTAACACAGTCGATATTACAATCTGATGTTGTCGATAGTAAGTAAGGACTGATGAATCGATAAACGTCTGACGTTTTTTGATTTGATAGGATTATATAACTGACAGTCTGTGGAATTATTAGTTATCCGAGCTTTTTGCAATGTGCTACGCTCTGGCAGTCCTCTAATGTAGGTACATGAGAAAAGTTTTAATGATAAAAACAGGGTTATGTTCTGTTTATAGCTCACCATAGACGAAAATACTCAATACTTTGTAACTAGCTAAGTATACTTTTGTTCCAGTAGATACTACCTATTGATGAGTAGGACCAACTTACAGTATCGATATTCACCCGCATTCTGGTACAGCTTGGCAAAAAAGAGTAGAAATTAAATAATAGCAACACTGTATGGAGAAACGTCCGACTTTGACAGCTTTTCATAGAAATTCTTGCCATATTTAATTTCTACTCTTTTTTGCCAAGCTGTATGTGGTGCTTTTGTCTCTTTTTGACACTTGCCATTAGAGTCAGACAAAGCAAAAAACTTAGTACCTAGTTCTTGGTTCACGTTACAGAATACTTATATAAATACTTAATAGGCCTAAAGCCGGGCACATACATACGGAATTTTCCGTACGGAATGTGGCGATTCAAGTATAAAATAAAGCTTCCACCGGTTGTTGTTGTTGTGAACTTGAGTTTAACAGACGTTTTTACTTGAATTGTTGTATTCCATACGGAAAATTCCGAATGTATGCTGCCGGCCTAAATGTGCATACCCCATTCATTACATGTGTCAGTTTTAGTTTAGAACTTCAAATCGAATCGAAGCACAGATTCGGAACAATAGTTAAAACTCATTTTGGTTGTCATAGCTTATTCACCCATACCCAGGGTACTTGTCAAATAGAGATCCACTGATCTCTATTTGATCGATACTATGAGTTGCCAATAGCACCTATGTATGCCAGCCAACATTACGCAAAGTTCCACAAATAAGTCTAAAACACTCGACAACCAATATTATGATGCTGTTATTTTCCTTAAGTATATTATTGTATTTCATGTTCGTTTATAATTATGTTACAAAAGTACAAATTTTACTAATTAAAAATAATTCAGTTAGGTATTTATTTAACTCTTTCCCGGGCAGTAAACGCCTAAGGCGTCATAACAATAAAACATTTATTGTATCTATTTTACTGTCCGCCAAAGTGTTAAATATGTTATTCATGTTGAGGTCACACAAGGTTTAGGGAACAAATAATGTATGAAGACATACAAAAATGCTACTCATCATCAGCCGGCCTATTATCATTCATCGTGACGATAGCCCCAAGGTTGTCTCCAGCACCTTCTTTCAGTCTTTCCCAAATAAGCTCAGCTATTGCCTTCTGTGTTCTTCGCTCTAGTTTCTCAAGCTTCTTTGCGACGTCTCTTTTCAGATCCCAATCTGGTTTCCTCGGTGCTAAACTTGTAATGTCGAGATCTTCTAGTACCACCTGGAAATTGCACCAGAAAAATTGTGTTAGTGTAAATTATCTAAATAGTTTGTGTACGAGATGAAATTTTTGTTTTATTATCACTATGAACAAGCGTTTGACCACCATCCTGCCTGATGTTAAGCAGCGATGTGGTCTACGATGGAGCACACTTGTTCAT
>SJJU01016461.1:0-14767 GCA_012932125.1 Conopomorpha cramerella
GCCTGCATATACACATATCAAAAGTGTCTAGGGATCAAGAACATTTTTAGCTTTAAAAAATGTAATTTATTTAAATCAAATCTAATCTTCTGGATTGGTCTCCTACCTAATTCCCCATGCCTGTATCAATGACTTATCACCACATTTTGAATAAATTATGAATGAAAAGAAGTTTTTGTAAAATATATTCTCGATTGCAATCTTCTAAAATGTACTTACTTGATCCCTAGACACTTGATGTGTGTAATAGTAGAGAGACACTTGTATATTGGAAAAATAACGTTTGCAGGCTCAGCTAGTAGAATTATAAAAAGGTTACACATACATAGTTAATCTCTGTACATCCCATAAAGTAAGAGGATAACATAAAAGGCTACCGCAATCAGTCTCAATGTTTTTTTATAATACCCTATTAATTGCTGGTATATTTTTTTATCACCTGTACTTATAGTTCAATTCTTGTCGTCATGTAAGCGTACACCTCCAACGCGTAACATATTGCTCTCCCGCTCATAGTCATGCAACGTGATAGAGAGAGATATTATGCTCTCCGACCAACTCGATGCGACTGCCGCTCGGAATAAATAGTAGAATCAGTTAATGGACTTGTTACCTGAGTCTCGACTGATCGTCGACACTTTGTGCATTCAATATTATGACCAAGTGCCAAGGGATTAAGGTACTTTTTGCTTATCCATTACCTCGTTGTTCGACTTTGATCAAGCGGTTTCGCGCTTGTTGTCCAAGGTCGTACGGCACTATCTGCCCGTCGACTCATTCTATGATAACGGACAATTTGAGGGGTCTTCGAAACCGGTTCGGGATCGTCACAGTCGTGTTACATTTTTATTTAGTCGTTTCATAGTAGTGTTTATGTTGTGAGGTTATTTTTGTTGTTAATGTGATATTATGTGAGAAAAATGAGACTAGCGAAGAGAATATTTCTTTTGACATTTATAGCGGCGGAATTAGTAATTCAACCATCACCGGAAGTGTTAATAAAGGACCAAGGCATCGTTAGAGGGAAATTGAGTAAAGATGGCACTTTCTTCGAGTTCACTGGCATACCGTACGCTTCAACAAACGCTGAGTCTCGGTTTCAGGTAAGCATAGAGCTATTTCATATGAAGACTATAAGTTAGGATTAGACTTTGCACATTTAGTGCATTTGGTGTGGTGCAGTTATTGGCGTTTTTTTTGACAGGTGTCAGATCAAAGATTATTACGAGTTTCAATAACGATTGAGAATTCTCAGGCGTACGTCAATCAATGTGTCAGAATATAAGGCATATCGAAATTCTTAAGCGCCTACAGCTCTGTGGTCAACGGACATTAGGTTAAGAATAGTCCGATGAGGATCTCTTTTGGCTGTAATTTCTTAATTTCGTTCTTAAGTTCGTAATTTCTTTGGTTTGTTGCTTCCTTGATTTGTTTTGGTGCTTTTTTATGATCAAAACCAGAATCAGTTCTTAAATTGGGTGTAATACTTATTAGGGGCGCGTCAAAAAAAGTTTGCACCATTGTACAGTCAGTCTTTTTTTTTTTTAATCACTATGAACAAGCGTTTAACCACCATCCTGCCTGTCACATCGTACACTGAACATTAAACCAAATTTCGTTTTATATGTCGAACTAGATTCTTTGACTTGAAAACATCCCGTCCCGATCTCCTACAACAGATAATGTTCCGCGTCCCGACGCGCTCACTCCGTAAACACATACCCTTCACACTTTCTTCTTGTCACTCAAACGCAGGTTTTCGGGATCCCATACGTAGAATGTGTGAAACCTATAATAGAGATTTTCATGATGTAGACATCTTTAGCAACACCAAAGCCAGCTTTAAAAGAAAGATCACCGACTCTATACGTCCGGCAACCTAATGATTCGGTAACTGTAAGCTAGATTGAACGTAATCTTTTATTTGCTCTGTACTGATTTCCTGGGTTTACTTTTATGTACATTTTTTATGGTTGTAATTTGATCACTTCTATGAAGCGTATATTTGTTATTTTTTTTATATATTAAGTCTTAGTGAGTATGTTATAAGGATTTAAACTAAATTACTTGTGTTGTACTTTCTTACATTATTGTATACATACTAGAAGTTTAAGTCTGTTGTACTCCAATAAACGAAAATAAAATAAACATTTTTTGTAAAGATTCTAATTAGAATATTTTTGTTATTTCGACTGGTAATATTACTGTTTTACAACACTAGTAAGTTAGTGAACAGTTAATATAATGCCGTTAAAAACAAACTAGAAAATAATAGTATTTAAAAATATTCAAATTAGCTTTTTACAATTGCAAATACAATTGAAATATATACCGAATTTAGTCACAATAAAGTGGCACTTAGGGACAATATTTTCGAGTATGAGCACTTTGTTTCCAAATTCTAGTCAAAAATGTTAGTAAATACCTAATACTATAATACCTATCTTGTAATTTCCAGGCTCCCTTACCAGCACCCAAATGGGATGGAGTGTTCGATGCCGTCGAAATGGGACCCAGTTGTCCTCAAAGTAGCATATTCGGAGTTAACGGCGAAGAAAACTGTCTGAACTTAAACATATACGCACCAGTTGAAACTAAAAATCCCCTACCAGTCATGGTGTTTATTCACGGTGGAGCCTTCATCATGGGCAGCGGTGGAAAGCCAATGTATGGCCCTGAATTCCTTGTACAACATGACGTCATTTTAGTCACTATCAACTACAGATTAGGAGCTCTCGGATTTCTATGTCTTGGCATCAAAGAGGCTCCAGGCAATGCTGGTCTTAAAGATCAAGTCGCAGCACTCAGGTGGATAAAGAAGAACATCGCAGCTTTCGGTGGTGATGTCGATAGTATAACAGTGTTTGGTGAAAGCGCTGGCGCAGTATCAACGAGTTATATGATAGCGTCGCCAGTTACTGATGGTCTCTTCAACAGAGCAATTATACAGAGTGGTGCTGCAACCGCAAATTGGGCTCTTAATACTTATCCTTTGTGGACCTCGACACTGTTAGCCGAAGTAATGGGACTAAAATCTGAAGATCCTCAGGAACTGTACGAATTCTTCAAAAATGCTTCTGTAGTCGATTTAGTAACAGCCAAAACAAAGAAACCTTACAATGATTTTTTTGACACTGAACTGATACACTTGCCGTGTGTTGAAAAGGAATTTGACGGTATAGAGCGCGTTGTAACCGACCTACCATACAACCTTATAAAGAATACTAAAAAAGATATCAGTATAATTACCGGTACTAACAATAGAGAAGGTCTTTTCTTAGTTGCTATGGAGACGGAGGAGAATATGTCGAGAAGAAACGAAGGCTACCTTTACGCATCAGATTTAACATTTGAATCAGTATCGCAAGCAAAGGAAGTGAACCAACAAGTGAAAGAACTGTACTTCGGAGATAATCGCATATCATTAGATGTGGCAATGATAATTGATAAGTTGTACACAGAACTGTATTTTGAAATACCTGCACTTCTAGAAACTAACCTATATCTTGAGAATACAAATATTTCAGTACACAATTATAGATACAGTTATTCAGGTCGCAGGAACGTTGTGAAATATATATCTGGCTACAGAAAAGAGGATGGAGCGTGTCATGGCGACGAATTGTTCTATTTATTCGATTCGAGATACTGGCCGTTTTGGATAAGTCCAGAAGATCGGAAATTTATCGGTGTTTTGACAAAACTTTGGACTAACTTCGCTAAATACGGGTGAGTATGTAACATAATGAACTTATTACCGGCCCCGCAAACGTTGTTTTGCCCCAATATATAGAGGTAATATTGTTCACACAGTCAATTCTTCTCTACTATTATATGCATGTATTATACCTTTAAAACTTCCTTCCTTTTTTTTTTTATTTACCCCTTTTTGTGTCCCACTGCTTGGCAAAGGCCTCCCCGATTCTCTCTATTTGTGTCTGTTCTGGGCCACCTCGCGCCATCCCGGCAAGTGACGGTCCATGTCGTCTCGCCATCTCCTCCTGGGTCGGCCTCGCTTTCCTGCCACTCTATCTACTAGCACATCAAATTATTTTACGTAGGTTTTATTAGACTTAAGCATACATAGGGACAGTTAAGGGGATGCGACTTTTTATACCATGTAATGATAAATAATAGAAAGTACATAATATCACAATCACGAGGACTCTTCGGCCACATTTAACATAATAAGGAATGACGAGCAGCAAGTGTTGCTAGCTCATAGCCTGAATACATCTAAATCTCCACATCCCATAGTCAGCTCATACGACATGCCAGGCAGAAAGACAGTTGATACATTTTATTTAGATCTCAGATCAGCGGGATACGTAATGCCGAGTGTAAAAGGACCCCGAGCAATGGTCTTAGAAACGTTGTTGAGCTCGTCAATATGAACAACTTTTTCTATGGCGACATTGCGGGGAAATACGAAAAGTTTTTTTTCTTCTCTTTACAAAATAGACAAATATTTCCTCGAGAGATGATTTTTGTGTGGTGAATGAAACAATTTTTTTCTTTTCCCCACATTGTTTTTAAGACAATTGCTCAGGGTCCTTATAAACTCTGTATGATAAAATTTGAATTTGATGGCGCGTATTAACTTTATTATTTTGATAACAAAAACTCAACAATTAGGTCACTGTGGTTTTATTGCATGATTGTTACATTATTTTATGATAAGATGGCTTCTTATCAAATTTATTGATTTGAGCACAAATTGTTCTATGAATTATTACACTCTGTTCAGCCGCTTATATATTGTATATTGCACGCGAATGTATGTATTTACTAGCTGCACCGCGCGGTGTTACTCGCGTTTTTTTCGTTTCTTCGTCAAGTAGATTTTATTTGTTTCAAAAATCCTTCCCTATAATTCTTTTCTCTTCATAATATTATAACAAACAATGCATTAATTTCGACCAAATTCGATTACCAGAAAAACGGCTCTAGCGAGTTAATCTTAAAAGGTAGACATATACTATCATATATGTGGACATTTTTTTAGATCATTTCAAGAGGAATAATTCTTTCATACATATATTTTTGGTATCTTGAACCGTTTTCGCAGCGCA
Source organism: Conopomorpha cramerella (assembly GCA_012932125.1). Classification (NCBI taxonomy): domain Eukaryota; kingdom Metazoa; phylum Arthropoda; class Insecta; order Lepidoptera; family Gracillariidae; genus Conopomorpha; species Conopomorpha cramerella. The sequence goes on from SJJU01016461.1 coordinate 5,073, forward strand.
CGCAACGGAAGCCCTCAAGGATGAATAATTTCCCCGTTTTTTTCACATTTTCCATAATTTCTTCGCTCCTAATAGTTCGAGCGTGATGTTATATAGCCTAAAGCTTTCTTTGATAAATGGTCTATTCAACACAAAAATAATTTCGAACCAGTAGTTCCTTCCTAAGATTAGCGCTTTCAAACAAACAAACAAACTCCTCAGCTTTACAATATCAGTATAGATTGTACTTAAATTTAGTTCTTCACCAACAGAGAGCGAGACCTTTGCAGTGTGGAATTTTTGTTCCTGTAACATAACAATCTATAAAAATGTCTCCATACAAAAAAATATACACACAGGATTGCCAAAAAATTAATCTCATTTATACGTTATCAAAGGAAACCCCCAAAGAAATTATGTTAATTTAAATTGTATTAATGTTAACCTTTTCTTTTTACAGCGATCCCACGCCAGACGGTAACGAGTTAGACATCAAATGGCTGCCGAGTAAAAAGAATGATCTTAATATACTCTATATTGACAAAAACCTAACTATGGGACCAGTTCCAAACGAGATGTCGTACAATCTATGGAAATCTATTTACAGAAAATATCGGAAGAACGACAGATAAAATGAATTATATAGATAGTAAAAATGTGATATACCCTACTTGCCTCTACGTTTGTTATAAATAATTTAAAAAACAAACACACTTCACGTCTTTTAATCCCAAAGCAGGGTAGGCAGAGGCACTTGCTAAAGTAAATGCTCACGGTTAACCAAGCGAATTTCACCTAACGTGAAAGGGGTTGAGCCCATCGCCGTTATAGGGTTCACACACCTTGTGGTGTGCGGATTTCATCACTATGTTGTCCTTCATCGTACAAGCGTCGTCGTTGCGTTGCGTACATAGGCTCTGAATAAAAGTCCCATTGGTACAGTAGACGGACTCGAACCCGCGACCTCCCAGTTACAAGTCAAGGATCCGACCACAGACGCGTTTTTCTAAATAATAATTTTAGAATAAAAACAGTTGTTTTGTCTTAGTTATCCATTATTTTTATAAGGTACTAACTACTTAAGCATTTTTTTTACATAGACACCTAATGAACAAGTGTGCTCCGTCGTAGGCCACATCGGTGGTTAACATCAGACAGGATGGTGGTCAAAAAAATTGATACATATTTGAAAAAAAAAACGCAGCCAATTTTGTTTATACTTTACGATACCTTTACCTACCCTACGATTTTTGCTATGTGAACGAGCACAGCTCTATTGTAGAAAAATACAAACGAAACCCTTAAATTATACTTATTACTTATCTTCTAATAAGTTTAAAAGATTTCCAAACGATCTATGATCCAATATCTCCTATTGTATATAATAACTAGCTGTCCCGGCAAACATTTGTTTTGCCATAATAAGTTGCCTTTGTACCCCGTGTATTGGGAGAAATACAACTGGCAGGTGGATAAAAAATAGATAAGTAGCCGATTCTCAGACCTACTGAATACGCATATAAAATTTGGTGAAAATCGGTAAAGCCGTTTCGGAGGAGTATGGCAACGAAAACTGTGACACGAGAATTTTATATATTAGATAATAGGTAAAGTTAAGGCAAGTTTATATCGAAAACTTTCACGTGGAAACTACTTAACTCAACATCATGAAAGTTTGGTACACTGATTCTTGGTATTACAAGTAATATACGATATATTTTATCCCGAAATTCCCACTGGTACGAAATACACCGTGGGTTATTGGCTATGTGCGCGACGGTGGCGACGCGGAGCGTTTACAACATTTGCGGAAGCTGTTAAATAATAGCAATGTAAACATTGTTCGTTTTCTTTGCAAATATAAATAAAACCAAAGTTTAAAATAGTATTGCTGACAATTTTTATAAGTGAAATTTGTTCAATAGATTGTAAAATTAATATAATAATAAAAACCTGATTTGAAACTATTACACATAATATTAGTTTCCAACCACAAACTGAGATAAAATGCAATAAATTAGTATTAGCCGAGCATGTAAGAACGCAACACGTTAAAAAGTTAACAACGCAACAACAGTCATGGCCCATTTCTTTGCTTTGATTTTGTACTGCAATCAACACTTGACAGCAGATCGTTTCCAATTCTTTCCAATTTCTGACGTGTTGTGCGCTGCGGTCGTTATCTCTCTGCCACTACTCGCTTTGCACATAGCCAAGTATCTGGTACCGAAGCTATAACCAGTAAAATATTAAGACTTTTGTGGTTTTCTCAAGGCTGTAATTGTCAGAACTGAACCAAATTTAAATGGAACGAGAAATTAGAAGAACCAACTTTCAAACAAAACAAGTATCATCCAAATCAGTTCTCTCATTCAAAAGTTTGAAGTTAATAGTTAGTATTATTATTACTAGCCTACTGGATCCTACTGCAAGGCAAAGGCCTCTTTTCACGCGAGACAATCTCTGGGAAGAGAGGCTTCTTGAGTTAACAAATATGAAAAAAAAAACACAATACAGTTGAATGGGGAATTTTCAGGGCCCCTTGTTTCTCTTAGTTATGACAGATGGCGCTAGCTGCCCTAGGGGGATAAATGTCAACGAAATGACTAATTTCAAGCAGTCAGTATTGAAGGTGACAGCCAATTTTTTTATTGTATGTTAACAAGTTACAAAAGTGTATGACCAATGAACAACTTACCCATATAATAAAAAACGTACTAAAATATAACTGACAGAAGTCGTCCTGGACACCTACCAGCGACATCTAGATAAGAGATTTTTGGAGTTTGAAAATTCCTAGAAATAGGTTACCTGGAAGAAATCTCTATGAGCGATAAGGTCGCCTTCTGCAATTTTTCCATTGTGATTTTTTATATTTGTAATGTACAGTGTATAAAGAGTATATTCATTCATTCATTCATTCATTCCTCATTGAGAAACTCCTCCATTTTTAAATCGCTTAAAAATAACACTACTAGCTACATCGTACTTCATCATCAGCCACATGTCGTCCACTGTTGGACGAGGACCTCCCCTACATCGTACTTATTCCGGAGAGATTAGCAACATCTCTACGTGAACTCATTTTTCACTAAAAACGTACTTTCAAACGATTCAAAGTAAGCAAATGAAGATCTTTCAAATGATATTGATGCAATCAACTATTGAGAACAAGAAAAAGTTAGGGGTCACTTTAGACTTCCTTTTTATTTAAACTAGTTTACGTCGCGCAGTTTCATTACAGTTTTCCTGGTCCCCTGGGATTCTAGTTTTTTATCTCTCGTCTTAGTTTTTCTTCCTATTGTATAACCGAATTTCAGTACGACCGCATCTTCTGTAATATTAACCCTTAATCAAACAAAGGCATATTGCCACTTGACCAACACATACTTTGAACCTTATACCTCTAGAATGTCCTCACTGGAATTATCTAAAGATTTCAGAGAAGATATCACATAAGGAACACTTGCCTATTTAAACAGTAAACAATAAATTCACCAAATCTAGAAAAATAAAAATACACGCCTTTTAATCCCAAAGCGGGGTAGGCAGAGGCATTTGCTCACAGTTCACCAAGCGTATTTAACCCAACGTGACAGGGGGTGAGCCCATCGCCGTTATAGGGTTCACACACCTTGTGGTGTGCGGGGTTTCATCACGATGTTGTCCTTCACCGTACGAGCGTTGCGTTGCGTACATAGGCTCTGAAAAAGAGTCCCATTGGTACACGTCCGTAGCCGGAATTGAACCCGCGACCTCTCGGTTACAAGTCAAGTATCCGACCAACTGGACCACAGACGCTAGCTTTACAATGAAAAGCTAGATTTTATAATAAACTTCACCCGGGTTTATGTGATGGAGTCGGTAATTAGAATAACAAACGTCAATAGAGTCCAAAATCCATCAGAAAAACACCTAACCGTTTAAAGTTTTTCATTACTATTGTTATTGTAATACTGACCCGCAACTTTCTCTTTTCTCCCATGTTGTGGGGTTGACTGGTAGATAATACTATAGTATTAAGTCCGCCTATTGTACTGTGTTGCAATGAAGTATTAAATAAAATAAATAATAAAATAACCTTGTGTGATTAAGGGTTAACACAAATCCAACAACAATAATATGAACAACAATTTCGCCCATTTGAAACCGAGAAACGTGGTACCGCCGCCGCCGCCGCAGCCGTGTCACCGCCATAGACAACGCAACGATAGTGAAGTAAGTCCACCTCGGCAGCTGTTTCTATTGATATCAAAGCCAATCTTGTTCCCGAACCGCTGCTCCACGGCTCCCTTTGCTATATAAGACAACGAGCATCTGTAAAAGACGATCGTTTATTAGATCTGCGCATCTTCCAGGCAAGGCCCCGCGGACACAGTTTGTTGTACTGCTTTTTAGACAGTGTGGACTGTCGGCAGGAGGTTTGTCAAGCATGATACGGGTCAGGTGAAAATGGATAGTCTCAGAAACGGTGGGCACTTCAGCAACGGAACATGCTTGTCCTTTGTACAAAGCCCCGGTCATTGGTTGAAAATGCAATTTCCGACATATTAGAGGTTCCAGAGCACTTTAAAATAAGTTCAATATTTCATATTACCGTCGGCCATTTTTCCTGGAGCTTTTTTTTATTGATGGTAAAAGTATGCATTGAAATTGAATAACTAATGGAACGGGTGGTTGGAAAGAGATATCTCAATAAATACCGATTCGAAGACTTTGTACCTCGAGGGATGAAAACTATATCTATGATCTTTCCTACAGTAAATTGAAAACTAGGCATTTAATAAAAACAAAGTCTCCTCCCGCTGTCTGTCCCTATGTACGTTTAAATCTGAAAAACTGCGCAACGGATTTTAATGCGGTTTTCGTTAATAGATAGAGTGACTTTATAGGAAGGTTTATATGTATAATACATGCATATAATATCCGGGAACCACTGTTATGAATATGTATAGGTAAAACAACGTTTGCCGGGTCAGCTAGTAAGTACTTACTAAATTTCATCATTCGGCGCAGACGTTTCAGCGTGAAGATGTAACAAACAGAAGAAAATGTATCTATCCTTTGAAATATTTTTATAAGACACAACAACTTTAATTAATCGGTATCCGCCAACCCAATAAAAAAGGATAAACCGGATGAAGTGATAACCGGATTCACACAGTGAAGAATTACAAACCGGAAAGTTAGCAAGCACGTTTAATTTAAACTCGGAATAACTTTTTTTATTTGCAACGGTTTGAGTTTTATACTGATTGCAAAAAATAAATCCGTTGTCTGCTTCTTTTCTAGGACAACTCTAGGGCGGATCACTCTTGCCCAATCCCCTTTTTAGCCCCTAGTCTGATTTTATTTATTGAAGTTTGAAGAGTTTTTGTTGCTATCACCGTGCTTCTGCAGGGCCCTATACCCCCGTGTAAGCTGAGATGTAAGTATGCTATTAGCATTTTTATAGCTCTCAAATTATGGAATTCATTGGAGGAGGCACTCGTCCAGCCGTGGACGTCATGTGGCTGATTTTTTTATCTCTATGAACAAGCGTTTGACCAACATCCTGCCTGATGTTAAGCAGCGATGTGGTATACGATGGAGCACACTTGTTCATAAGGCACCTATTCACCCGCGACTTGAAGACCTTCAGACTGTACTGCGTCGTAGGAAACACAGACTCCGGCAAGTCATTCCACATCCTGGCGGTTCGTACTATGAAAGTAGACGCAAACCGTTTGGTTCGCGTAAATGGTAAATCCACTTGGTATGGATGACGTTTTTCTTTTCTCCTGGTTGTCCTATTATATACACCACTTTGGGTTTAAAAGACGTGAAGTGTATATATACACATCAAAAGTGTCTAAGGATCAAGAACATTTTTAGCTCTAAAAAAATCTTATTTAAATCAAATCTAATCTTCTGGATTGTTCTCCTACCTAAGTCCCCATGCCTGTATCAATGACTTATCACCACATTTTGAATAAATTATGAATGAATTCAGTTTTTGTAAAACATATTCTTGATTGCAATCTTCTAAAATGTACTTGATCCCAAGACACTTTTGATGTGTGTACTTTCATCGTTCATGTTGAATAAGGATTGCACAGAACAAAGACACCACCTTGGATATTAGAGGTAGGGTGATATTAATATAATTAGTGATAGTATAATATGTTATGTTATTGAAATATTTATAAAAAGGTATTTGTTCTTAGATTTAAGACTTACGCAATAAATAAATACTGAAATACTGAATCTAGCTTTACCTCACGATGTATTCCTCGCCCGTACAAATGTAGATATAAAGTCAAAATTTCACGCTCGACTTGCAAACAATATCGGCACTACACAATATTCCTAGAGCTAGCCTATAGCTGGTTGGTACTACGTGAAGAATAATATTGTCAGGAAAGCAATACATTTCGCTTGGGGGTGAATAGCGGCTACGGCTAGCGGACACGGTAAAAATACAAGCTGTAAAACCGTTGTAGGAAATACAGCACAAGCACGAAAACAAATATACACACAGCTGCGAAGGAAATCCTCAGCATCGATTCGGAAATGAAATTCTTTGCGGATTATGGGGGATTGTAACTTGACTTTTTAAATCCGCAACAATTTTTCTCACTGCCAAATCTGCGCCGAATTTCACGGATGACGTTTATTTGACAGACACATCTGTCATTAGTGTCATAATTGATATTGACAGGAATAGGAACGAAAATAATTTGTCAAATTAACGTGACGTAAAATTCGTCATGACGGCTATGTCGGACTTGCTATGAATAAATTAGGCATTTTTTTATTTAAGTTGTTTGCTTTTGTCGAAATAGATGACGCTAATCTTCGGTCGACTATCATAAATCAAGCCTTCTTTGACCGAAACTTCTTGCAGCAACTTCAATCGATATTCTGACTGACATCACAGTCCTGATCCGTATTGTGAATGACAGTGGCGTGCACACCATATAGGCAAAAAGACACTGCCTACTTTAGTATTTTGGTTACCCGACCTAATAATACAGATATTGCTAGATCTTTTTTTGTTGTACTCACGACATAGGCTTACAAAGGTTCTGTGTATTTGTGGGTGAGTAGATAGGTAGGTACCTATACGTCGTAAAGACAAGTTACCTATACATAGGTGTCAATCCTTGGGGATTACTGCCTACCTTGTCGTAAAAGCCAGTGCACGCCACTGCTGATTGATAATCAACAGAGAAACCAGTAGTTAAATCGCTCGCATTTTACTATCCTTGCGGGTTCATTGCACAAGTCTGGCTGAACGCCCAACAGCCGTCGCCGTATTCGGGGTTCATAGAAACGCGAGCATTACAAAAAAAAACCCGACCCCGAACGAAAAAAAATAATACCAATTTGAATTTGTTTCCAATCAAACACTCTAATCGATCGCTCCGCCATTTCTCACACGCTTACACCGCTTAATCATGTTTCAAAAGTTTATCGCGCCTTCAAATAAAAAAAAAAGAAGGAATGAAAAACGTAAAGCCATCAATCAAGGAGGTGAACGCGCGAATTTCATTTGCGACGTTATATTTCAAAACTCTCAGGTGTCCCGGAATATTCCTGTTATAAAGAAATGGAACTGAAACATGCTCATGAAGACTACGCAGTTTAAATACACTTGTCGTAACATTGGCTGGCAAGAGACGTGTTATAAGAGAGAGACAGAAAGAGAGAGAGAGGGAGAGAGAGAGAATTTATTAGCATCACAACAAAAAAAAACACACACACATACAAAACAAATTACAGCAAGATAATTACCTACATAGATAAATAATACACATTTAAAAGCAATAAAACAAATGGACTCAAACCACACTTTGCCCGAAATTGAGATAGCTATACCTACCAGAGTGCTATGTTAAGACATACCCATCATATAAAAAAAAAATTGCAAAAAAAGTTCACTACAACTTATTTTTTATGTACCCTGTCTCAATCCACATGTATGGCGGGTCAATAGCGCATCCAACTTCAAAGCTCAATATCTCCGAAGTAACTTTTTGTGGATTGAGTCCTTTCTGTGTAGCTACGTCCAAATATAAACAGTTTAGGATGCAAAAAGGCTGCTGGCTCAGAATTATGCTGGGGATTGCACCCGCATGATTGATTTTCAGCCAGTGCCATAAGTGAAGTAAGACGTAATATTATTATCTACGTATATATATATAAAAATGAATTGATGTTCGTTTCGTTCGAACTCGAAAACGACTGGACCGATTTGGCTATTTTTGGTCTTGAATCATACGTGGAAGTTCAGGGAAGGTTTAAAAGGTGTATTCCTTCCAATACACGGGGTACAAAAGCGACTTTCTGTGGAAAAACAAAATTTGTTTATGTTTTGTTATGTTGGTATGTATGTTATGTTTGAACATTTAATGTTTGCCGAGACAGTGTTACATATTTATTTTTTAAAAACACGGACGTTTTTACTCAATATCGGCCGATATTTTATACTTGCGCCGATATACTGTGCGGAGCCCTAACAGGGTCCATGTTAGACCATCACATACATACTTACCATCAAAAATGTACATGGGACGGTTGGATTGTGACCGTCCCGCCGCTAGCCCTGTAGTTCCGGGCGTACAGAAAAGAATAGGACTACGGTATCCCCTGCCTGTCGTATAAGGCGCGGTCCTTGGGTCTTGGGTGTCGCAGTGGGGTTCCCGAAACCTGCTTGGACGGCCCCGTGAAGTGGGGCGGTTACCCTATGGCCTGGTAACTGCCGCAGGTGAAGGAGGTCGCTGAGACAGACACACCACCGTCTGCCCCGAGCCGGAGTCCGACAGGACCGATCGCTTGGGCGGGTCCTGATGCAATTCCTTCGGGTACTCCCTGCTTGCGACACGGAGATCATCGTGGGGGTTTAGTCGGTAAGAGTCCGTTCGACACTACCTCGTTCGCTGTCCCCATGGCGGCGGGGTGTCCATGATGAGGATACACCCATGTAAAAAAAAAGTTTACACCCATGACCCAATTTACTGTCGATCTGATAATCTGTCGGCCACTTTTTACCTATTAACCGGCTTTTTGTAGGTCGAAAAACGTCGGTCAATTTTAGCCTTATGTAATCACCGTTGCATACGCTCCAAACAAAAAATAAACATTGCAGCAACTATGCTAACGGACGCCTATATTCCAAAAAGCCAATGTTTACCAAAAAATTTTTTTTTTTATTTTTTTATTATCACTATGAACAAGCGTTTGACCACCATCCTGCCTGATGTTAAAATACAGTATAAAATTAAATAACACACAAACAAATAAATAAAAGAACGAGTTAAAATACCTATACATATAAGCAAGTGTAATAGTTTTGATCATAACAATAAAGGAGTTAAAAAAAACATTTATTTTAATTAACTTTTAAACATTATTCTATAAGTGTTGGTAACCTTCTAGTAAGCTCAAAGCCTGTATCAGAAGGCCTAGGTAGGATGTAAATTGTGTTGCAATATTTAGTTTATTTTTATATTTATTAATCCCTCCTCACTCACGAGTACCGGCAGAATACCAGCGTCACGGGCAACCGTGGCAATATGCTGAGTCGGCGTCTCTTTTTTGCCGACAGACACAGGAACGATAGATAGATAGGAACGCTGCATTTAACATGTACTGTATGTGTAATCCATTGTACTGAATTGTTGTTTGTGTTTTTTTAGCAAAAATAAATGAATGTGGGACCAAGATTGAAAGAT
>SJJU01016463.1:0-13658 GCA_012932125.1 Conopomorpha cramerella
GACGTGTACCAATGGGACTCTTTTTCAGAGCCTATGTACGCAACGCAACGCTGTACGGTGAAGGACAACATCGTGATGAAACCCGCACACCACAAGGTGTGTGAACCCTATAACGGCGATGGGCTCACCCCCTGTCACGTTGGGTTAAATACGCTTGGTGAACTGTAGGCATTTGCTTACTAAGCAAGTGCCTCTGCCCGCTTTGGGATTTAAAGGCGTGAAGTGTGTATTCATTTTTCATTCATTATTCTAGGTAGTATGGGCTGATGATGATGATTCTAGGTAAAAGATCCTTGTCGCTAATGTACAATGATTTTTCTCTACAACATGGTGAACTTTGTAATTTACTGCGTAATTGCGCGCATATTTAACGAGCAAAATTATTATTTTCGCGATACTTAATAAAGTAAATTTGTTCCGAACAGATTAATAAAATTGCAAAGCTATATTTTTTTCATGCGAACTCGGGCTTTCGCTCATTTGCCATTAATTAGTTAAGTATTAACTCTAATTGTCACAGACTATCGATAATGTCGTCATAGTCGTGTCAAAATCTCATTAAAACGTGAGGGTGGAGCATCATATTTCAATGCTGCGTGAACATTACACAGGAATAACAAATTGATCAAATAGGTGTCCTCTCCTTTGTTCCTCACTCTCACAACATATTTTTTCATCACCAGCACAATATTATACTAATTTCACCACATTAACACAATAATTGCAACCAAAAATTAATTTAAAAAATGATAAAGAAGCCGTTTGCATCTCATCGCTTCCCGCGCAAAAACTTCAAAACTATATAGGTACCTATTCAAATTCCCCACCCACTCTACCGCCTACTAGTGTCAGTTTTCGGAACTTCACTGCCAGTTCTTTTGATTACCATTTTGACAGCAGCATCAATCAGTTGTTGTTGTTTTGTTGTGTATTTATATTTGGTTATAGATAGAATAAATGTACCTATTTATATTTTATTTATCTTTTTTTACTTCTATGTAATGTAATACACGTAGGCTTTTTTAAACACATACTTTAGTACATAATATTTACAATATAAACATGACAAGAAAGCACAAATACATCATATACACAGCAATAATATCAACATTACTCTGGATATACTGGAGTACGAGCAAAGAAGTGAATAATACACTGATTTTTATAAACAATTATAACCAGAACAAACTACTGAGAAGTCAAATTCACTTGAGCCCTAAAAATTCTACATGCCTACGTTAGTAAAATCTAAGTTATTACTTATAAAAAGCCAAAATCTGTCAATATTATAACTTTGTAGTATTATTTGTGTATAAAACCCCAACATGAGGCGACAAGTAATATAAAGGCACTACTTTTTTGTACTAACATAGAAGCACTACTCTGTGGAGGACACCAAGAGCTCCTGTGCCTCAGCATCCCCCAACATGCAAAGTTAGCACTCTACCCTGAGAAATTAACTACAGTTTGACAAATGACACCACTCATGTTTATTTTATTGTGGTAAAATGCATCACCATTCATAAGACTTGATTGGCTTAGACCAGCCACTGATGAGTCTTGAAAGTTTAGTTTATATTTAGGAAGAGGTCTACAACTGGAATGTGGGATTTCTCAATATATATTATTTACTTACCAATGGTGAATCTCAACCGGTTTTTAAACAAGTCAATTATCAATATGCTATCCCTTCCCTGTTACGTCACCAGTGGTTACTAGTCAACACCAGTATAAAAACCTACTGATAATTTATTGCAGATTCTCCATACATTATAATATTAGTGACATCATATGTGGGGCATGTTGAACTACGAAGTGCACACAGGAGATCATTTTCACAGGACTATTTAAATCATATGAACATTAAAAGAATATTTTTGCTAGCTTCATTACCACAAAATGAAATGTAAGTAATATAATAAGAAAGTTACAACATAATGCTACTTTGATACACTTAACACAACAAAGAACAGGGATCAACTTTTGCGACAAGCACTTAATATCTTACCTGCACTATCAGTGCAATATTGCTGATCTATATGAATAAGCAAGCATCTCTCAATGTGGTAATAAATTTTTTCAGATACATTACTCAAGAATCAATAGAAGACGAAAATAGAATATTTGGTGATATCCTACAAGGCACTTTCAAAGAACATTACAGAAACCTAACATACAAACATTTAATGGGTCTAGAATGGGCCGCAGAACATTGTTCGCAGGCAAAATACATACTAAAAGTAGATGACGATACTGTCTTTAGTATTGAAGCAACAAAAAAATTATTAGAAAGCAAACAGTATGACAACAAAATACTCTTAGGTTACATGTTAAATAACACAAAACCGAGAAGACAAACGCAAAACAAATGGTATGTCACCATGGATGAATACTCTAGAAGCGAATACCCACCATATTTGTCAGGTTGGTATTACATAACTACACCAAACATAGCTGCGAGATTAGTAGAAGAGTCTACGTATCATCCATACTTCTGGATAGACGACATTCTTGTAACAGGAATATTAGCAGAATCACTCAAAATAAAACTAAACCAGTTACCAAAAGACTATTGGCTGGAATACTATGAATTATTGGAATGTTGCATTAGAGATATGATAAACAGAGGTATTAGATGTCAATATTCTGTTGGGCCCAATGGTGGAAGAGATAACCTAATTTATGAGTTCAATACAGCTTTAACGAACTGTGACAAACATAAAAACTGTACAACCAGACCAACAAACCAACCACTAAAGAATGTCTGTATAGCTTTCAAAGACAGGGCCATATTCAGTGAAGGCCAACCAGAAATAGAAAATATAAAACTATGATTAATAAATTACAACAAAATAATAATATAAATTGATGGTTTATTAAATGCAACTAATAAATTACACAATACATATTGTGTACAATATGAACTACTAACAACTTGCGCTAAATTTTATTATTGTAATAGTCAATACAAATGTCAAAAAATACATGTATATTATAAAACGAGACAATAGTCAGCCTTATAATTGAAATCAAAATATTTAATACTATCTATAATTAAAAGGAAGAACATGTTCTAGTCTAACTATCTACTGGTTATAATCTACTGTATTGAGCATTGATGAACAAGATTTTTACATTTACTAAATATTAATAAAAAAAATTTACTAACTTATTATTTGATACTTATTTGTCAACCCAACCAAGAATTTGTAACAGATTTTCCATTTACGACACAGTCCTTGAATCCTTTCATAACATAAGTAGACTGATACCATTTCATTGTATCCGAGGACTGTATTTCTTGTAATTCTTCTTGATGGCCCTCATCAACATTATTTTTAACACCAACATTTATATCGCCGAATACTTTGAAATCATTGCAGCATTCCAGTCCACCCGAATTTTTACTACGAAAGTCTATAACAATAACATGTGAATTTCTAGGGATTTTGCTTCCACTTGCTGGAACAAAGCTGTCAGTGTGTACTAAATCAAAGTGGTTAGTCACTTTTCTCCTGATGAAGGCATGCAAGTTAGTCGGGGGGATGTTATTGGAAAATGCTTGGCTAAGCTCACTTGATGTTACCAAGGACCTGTAACAGATTAGAAAAAAAATATTAATTATATATTTATTTTTTTACATAGTGTATCTTTCAGGAGTTTTCTACATTAAGTATATTGGTAAATATGCGTGTGAAGAATTAAGAGAAACAACTACCACCTTGTCTGTACGACATATCCATCTTCAACTTTTGTGGGAGAGTATTTTTTACACTATTTTGCAATCAGTTGTACAGCCATAAACTGTGTTTCAATAAAGAGATTTCAAATGAAAGAACATTTATATTCTGATACTGATTTCTTGTTAAGTATACAAATCAGAAATTAACACATTGGAGGACAGTGAAATAGTCACACCAGCGTTTACTGTCCCGGAAAGAGTTAATGGATGTGGATGATGCAAGGTTTCATTGTTGTTGTGTTTGTACAGTGAAGGACAACATTATGATGAAACCCGCACACCACAAAGTGTGCAAACCGTATAACAACGATGGGCTCACCCCCTGCCACATTGGGTTAAATACACTTGGTGAACTGTGGGCATTTGCTGTAGCAAGTCCTTCTACCTACCACGCTTTGGAATTAAAAGGTGTGAAGTGTATATATATTTATTGGTGCTAGGTGGGTAGGTTGAGGATTATTATCTCTGCCTAACACTTTCAGATATGCAAGAGTTTATGGATGTAGATAAATTACAGAAAAACTTCTGTTTACACTGACCAAATATGCAAAAGAAAACATATATAACACACATCCAAGTATGATGGATCCATATTTCACAAAGAACTGGCCAGATTACTACACTAATAGTCTACATTCTCGATGTCAGAAGCATAAGGTTGGATGTGTCATATTGTTACAATTACACATCCAACCTTATACTTCTGACGTCAAATCATATTGTAAATTGGTTTGTAAGTACCTGAAGACAATATTCTGCAGCTTATTGTCCTTGGCAATATCAGTAGATTGACACTGAGGTTTATGGCACATGGTTGGTAAGATCAGCCTATACACTTCCTTGCAGGTAACAGGTGTAGCACCAAGAGTCAAACAAATTTCTTCTGGCATTGCTGCCCCACTAATTTCTTGTAAAAGACTCTGTAAAAAAATATTGTAATATGTAAAGTATGAAGTGGTGGTGCAGGTGCTTTTGGTATGAGCAGTTGCAAAAACACAAAGTTGCTATGTGCATAAAATTACCTTTAGAATGAAATCCAAATTGTCGAGTGATGCCGACGCCAATCGGAAATGCCTTTCCGACTGAAAGCTCTCAATTTTAGGAACATTTTCCATAGATTTTCTTTTACTAATAATTTGTTTTAGCCATTGATATGTATACGGTATTTGCAACCTTTGATAAACAAGAAACTTCACTATTTCTACAACAATGTGTCCACACGAAATTGTAGTTAATTTATCACCCAAATCCAAACACAATTTGGTAGTTTTACTTGGAGTATTATTCATGACTTGAAGAAAATTTCGCAAATAACATAGGTATAAAATAAAAGTAAATAAGAATTTAATTCAAACGTGAACCAAAACCAAACCAACCGTCTTTCGTTTGCGCATCTGTCAGTCACTGAGGTCAGTCACCTTGTGGCTCAGTCTAGCTATCAGTATTGTCATTTATTTCCTTCTTTGAAAATTAACGGGCAAAGGCAGATAAGCCATACAGACAAAAGTTTTTACGCAAAAAGTAGACTCTTAAATGACCGAATGAATTCGCGAATTCACAAAACCTTTTTTGCTTTATTTCATTGAATTAAATTTTCAAAAAAGGACCGTGTTATTTTTTAATATTTGTTCCCGGATAACTCCCTCGTTAATGAACCGATATTTATGTTTTTAAATCAGAAACTTTAAAAGAGGAAAACTTCGTGCACACTGAGGGTAAGTTCGTAGCACTATGTTATGGCAGCATTCAGGTTGACGGGCACTTCGCTGGTCACGTTTGGAATCAAAGTCCGTTATGCGTTGATCCTCGAACTTGGTTGGTTCACCAACCTGCACCATTCTGGCCACTGTGTAGCCAAATGATCCTATTGAGCGGAATTTATATTGCTTTTCTTCAATTATATGTCGCTTCTGGACATCCTTGTATCGTAGGAGTTGTTACAACTAGGTACGCCATGCTTTGCCCTCCTCTAGTTCACAGAAGAAGATGCACTAGGCCACACTCTCCTCTTCCATACGCGAAACGTGACCGCACCACCGAAGCTGTCGATGCATTAAATAAATAAATAAGCCTCTAATCCACCAATATTGGCTCGTCACAACGCATCGGCATTTCATACCCTGTCGGTCAATCAGGATCCAGTGTAACCGACCAAGAGGAATCTGTACAAGTGGGTAAAGAAGTTACGACGACGAGCTTGACAATTACTCGGAGCTTCTTTGCGTCTGATAGCCTCTGGCATGTAGTAGTCTATCCGAAGAAGTTCGGAATGTGTGGAGGACTGAATTGTAAGCCTATTAGGGTCGGGCTCCATATGCTGTGGCATGACACGGACTTGGCCGGTTTTCATTTCTTCCAGTGTCTTTCTTCTTGTTTTATTTATACCTATTGCTGACATTGACAATTATATATTTTTGTCGCTACTGATTTTATTTACTGTTTAGATACTTTACTCATTGAATTGTGATTTCTCTTTTTTTTATTAACTATTATTTAATCCATAAAAGGTATTACCTACGTGTACAATTGGTGATGTATCGTTCTAGCTTTCTAAAATGTTTTGCCGCCAGAATTACTAAAACCACTGTCTGCCGCACATACGCAGCAAAGGACATAAAGTTTGGACCTAACGTCAAGACTCTCTTGCAGCAAGGAGTTGATATTGTAGCAGATGCTGTTTCAGTAACCCTTGGCCCCAAAGGTAGATCTGTAATACTAGAACAGCCTGTCGGTTCACCTATAATCACTAAAGATGGGCTCACAATAGCGAAAGGTATAGAATTATCAAATAAATTTCAAAATATGGGATTAAAATTAATCCAAGATGTTGCTGAGCGCACTAATGAAATAGCCGGCGATGGTACTACCACAGCAATACTACTAGCTCGAGGCATAGCTAAAGAAGGATTGGAACACATGAAACATGGTGCCAACCCTATCGAAATAAGGAAGGGCATAATTATGGCTGTGGACGCTGTCGTTAAGCATTTACATTTACTAACAAGAACGGTTAAAACTCAGGAAGACATAGAAAAAGTAGCAATGTTATCTGCTAATGGTGATCGCGAAATCGGTTGTTTTATTGCTCGTGCGATCAACAAAGTTGGACGTGAAGGTGTCGTCACAGTCCAATGCGGAAACAGTATCGAGGATAAATTAGAAATAATAGACGGAATGAAATTAGAACGAGGGTTTATGTCCGCGCATTTCATTAATTCTATGAACGGACCGAAAGTGGAATATAAAAATGCCATGATATTGCTGTGCCAAAAGAAAATATTTACTCCACAAGAGATACTTCCAGCGATGGAAGTTTGTGCAACACATAAAAAACCTTTAATTATAATAACTGAAGACATCGATGAAGACCCCTTATCCATTCTAATACATAATAAATTAAAAATTGGTTTACCAGTTGCATGTGTCAAGGCACCAGGATTTGCTGAGTACAGAAAACAAACATTAGTAGATCTTGCTACTGCTACAGGTGGTGTCGTATTTGAGGATGACACTAATTTAATAAGGATAGAAGATTGCATGTATGAAAGTTTGGGTCAAGTTGATGAGGTTACAATCACAAAAGACACTACTATTTTTATCGGCGGCCATGGTGATAAAGAAGAATTAAATGAAAGAATAAAAGAATTAAAATCTGATATTGAACTCAAAAGCAAAGAGTTTGAAAGGCTTAAGCTTTTAGAACGACTGGTTCGTCTTCAATCCAAGATTGCTATACTAAAGATTGGAGGAAGTAGTGAAGTTGAAATAAATGAAAAGAAAGATCGCGTTAATGATGCCCTAAATGCCACTCGTGCCGCTATAGATGAAGGTATTGTACCTGGAGGAGGCACCTCATTGGTCAGATGTATACCAATACTGGAAACGTGCAAAGCGCTCAACGCTGATTCGCAAATTGGTATAGACATCGTCAAAAAAGTTCTTGCCATTCCTTTGACTACAATCGCAAACAATGCAGGACATAATGGACCAGTTATAGTTGAGAAGACTCCTGGATATCAAATAGAATATGGTTATGATGTAATCAGTAATTCATTTGTAAATCTGATGACCAATGGAATTATGGATTCCACTAAAGTAGTTCGTCAAGCTGTAAGCGATGCCAGTAGAATTGCATCATTATTAACTACTGTGGAGGCCGTAATTTGCACCACAGTGAAAGAGAAGAAACCTAAAAGGAATTACAAATTAGAAGCTCAGTCATCAACTCCAGCTATGTAAGTTGAGAATAATGATGTAAGTACCTAGGTACCGAAAAATATCATACTCATTAAACATTTATTATCAAATGGAGCAAAATATTACCTAGTTAAATAGTTTTATTTTGTGTAGCAAGCATGGGAACGGTATAATATGATAGTCGGTAGGTACCTGTGTATCAAAGAAACTGTTTTGTATCACGTGGACCTGGGTACTGGTATTTATCCTCGCAATAAACTGTCAGAGTAGTAGTAAGTCGTCTCGGACCTACTAACTACCCAGGATCCGGGAACCACAGTTTTACGTGCCGGCCGAAGAATGGTTGCTTCCCTCCGGCACATAAGAACCTTAACCCAGAAAACGTTCTTCTCGTGAAAGTACAATGTATTTTTTTCCAAAAAAATTCAGACATTTGGCATAAGCAACAAAATGTCTGAAATTCTGAAGTAGTTATAAGTGGGTTTTAGGTTCTTATGTACCGGAGGGGGTTGCTCCCTTAACGACAGTAATTCATTGCAATCACCGGAAGCTATTGTATAGTCTGCAGGTATGTACATAAAGCATATTATGAGATCGGTCATGTACATACTGAGGTGTAGCATGCTAAGGCTTCCATACTCTTGCTCATCTCGGAAATCTATGAAATTAAAAAAAATTATAAAGTGACATTCATGACACTGTCAAAAAAGAGCGCCAAATGCTAAACACACACATCACAGACTGCTGTGCAAGCTAAGTGTTTTTATATTAAAATTATAATTGTGATAATTACACGCGATTTTACTTAGTTAATTTATAGATATTTTTTATATGACTCTCTAGTAGTGAAGATAATGTAGTTCTTATGTCATTAATCGTCTAAATATCATTAAAATGGACGGAAATTCTGATGACGAGGCACACGATGTTGACACAAAAACGCAGAACCAAAGCGAATCAGAGTATGAAATGTTTATTGCTTCTACGAAGAAGAAAAGCAGAAGAATAATTTGCAACAGTGATAACAGTTCGGATGAAGAAATTGGCAGTAACCCTAAACCTAATATTAAGCGACCAAATGGAACAAATGAAAACGAATCCACTGAGATTGAGTGTAAATCTTATTCAGAACCAAAAACGGACGAGAATGAAGACTTACCACGTGGAATGAAATGGCAAGATTCTGATTCAGATGAAGATTTGAATATTTTTAAAAGTACTAATGATGGAGACAGAACTGATGTTTATAGTTCCAAGGTACCATCTATTGTTTCCGATGAAGGATTAAATAAACAAAGAACATCAAGCAATGAAGACAGTGAAGACTCGGAGACTAATAGAAGTAATGAAGCAAACAGTCCCAACCTTAAGTCAAGGAGTCAAAATAAAAAACAATCTCTGAACCAGAAATTCCATGATCTCTTATCGAGCCGTAAAGATAAAACAAAGAAAATAAACAAAGTTGAGGATAACTCTGACAGTCACACTAGTGGAAGTGATGATGAAGGCTCCTCAATTGATAAAATTAAGAAGGTTTGTATAACTGCTGGAGCCTTTTTTTATTTTCTCAATTATGTGAATTTAGTATTTGTTTTTGATACAGTTACCTATAACGTAAAATAGTTACGTACTAACTGTATTATACTAAAACACACATAAAATGCAGAATGGGCTTTGCCCACCTCTAAGAAAATTCTGCTTCCATTCTTGTAGTGGGTTCATCAAAAGTGTCTAGGGATCAAGAACATTATTAGCTCTTAAAAAAAATCTAATTTATTTAAATCAAATCTAATCTTCTGGATTGATCTCCTACCTAATTGCCCCCAAAATAAAACCACATGCCTGTATCAATGACTTATAACCACATTTTGAATAAATTATGAATGAATTCAGTTTTTGTAAAATATATTCTTGATTGCTATCTTC
The DNA here is from genome assembly GCA_012932125.1 of Conopomorpha cramerella. NCBI lineage: Eukaryota > Metazoa > Arthropoda > Insecta > Lepidoptera > Gracillariidae > Conopomorpha > Conopomorpha cramerella. The sequence goes on from SJJU01016463.1 coordinate 9,866, forward strand.
TAAAATGTACTTGATCCCTAGACACTTTTGATGTGTGTACCTGATTTTCTTATTTATTGTTGACACAAGATCTAAGAGTAATCTATAAAGATGTTATTATTGAACAATATATAACAAGTATTATACTTGTCTATGTATACAAAAAGCCTAGTTAAAATATATTGTATGATTTTGACTGGATATATACAACAATAGTATGTAATAGGTATTAGTTCTGCATTAATATTTATATTCAGTTGCATAATATGAAACATGTTAAAAGACCATCTATAATCAACCCCTTTCTTTTTCCAGAAAATTAAAGAGAGGACTCAACATCTTAAGTCTACCATCTATGATCCAGACACATCAGATGATGAACAGGCACACAAGGCAGCTGCTGGTATCTTCAAAAGCAAAAAGAAACAAAAGGACCATGACTCACCAAAACCTGTTAGGGTGAGATACTCTTTAATTTAAAATAAAACTTTTTGTTTGGGGTGTTTTGTTTTTCACATATTGATTTCTTACCGAAGTGTAAAAGTATCATGGTCAAAATTAGTATACATCTTAAAGTTACACTTACCTATAAATGCTCAACATTCATGTGTTAGAAGATACTTGCAATTCTTTGTCTCCTTTTGTGACACAATCCACACAAACCTGGGCACAGAATCTGTTACTTAAGTGTTAAGTTAGTGGGTCACAATTTCAGGCATTTGTTGAGTGCTTCAACCTGCCCTTACTGAAGTCGCACCTTGACCCAGGCAAGTCCTTTCACAGCCAAGATCTTCCCCCAGAACTTTGAATTGTGTGCACACATAGCTTTAACTACTTAACATGTGAGGAAATCAATGTGTGTGTTGTAAAATATTTTTTATTTATTGAAGGCAGGATTTGAGCATCCTGTCAAAGATTCATCAATATTTCACACCGGAACTGTTGCTTACACTCCACCAAGCAAAAGTTTTATTGTGCAATAATGTTTGCTCACACCTATTGGATGGATTGGCAAAATACCAGCTTGAGGCTCAGCAGGCAATAGAGAGACATTTTAGAAAGCTTATAGGTTGTGAGCAAGCAAGCTGTTGGCTGCTCAGCTACAAAGCATTGTACTATGCCGCAAGGTTGCGAGCTTATCTGTCTTCTATTGGGTGCATTTTGGAGAGTGTGCTGTGGAGTTGCATACATACCCATAAAGTGCAGGAGAATGACAAAATGTCATTTGATTTAATTTGATTTAGAGCAGTGTAGTCTTCAAGTCATGGTTAAAGTAGAAAAAAAGTAATAATATGACTTTGATTTTCCTACCTTAATATTTCAGATGTCTGCAAAACAAGCTATGGAGAACATGGTCAAAATTAAAAGTGAATCTAACAGGATGTTAAGGGAAAAAGACATTTCACTGCCATACCATAGACCAAAGGCTCTAAAACTGAAGGACATTATGAGTAGACGTAAACCAGCACTTACTGCAGATGGAAAGTCATTACCATTAAAAATGAATGAAGAACAGTTACAGAAATATGCGTAAGTCTTATATTAAATATTTTTTTAATAGTGTCTTTCTTGTATGAAGTTGATCCTGTTTTCCCTTGGATGTCCTTATCATAATTTCCATAATTTGTAACTTGTAAAGAATCATTTTTCTACTGTTTATTTGGTGAAGCTAACAATTAAATATGGAGAGAGAAAATTTAATGAAGGCATGGTTTGTTCCTGAGTGTTATATTTTTTTCAGGGAAATGCTAGAAGTTAGACAGAAAGAAATGATGGAGCTTTGCAAAAGTGAATCAGATGATGATGTTGATGAAAGTAACAAAACAAGTGACAAATGTGATGAAACAGCAAACAATGGAGACAATCACGAAGAAGCTGATACTAAAACAATTGATGATGTTGACATGAGTATTGGTAATGATGTTTTATTTGATAAAACAGTTGAAAACGCAGATACTGTAAATGTGTCTGCTGCAGAACGACCTGAACATGATACTGAACATATGGATTACGAAAATATGGAAAATAGTACAGAGAACTCTGAAAATAATCAAGATGCTAATATCCCAAATTCTGAAGTATGTGGTACAGAAGAAGAATATGAAGTATTGAAGAATCAAACAACACAAGAAACAAACGACAATGATATAAAACAAGATACTGAGCCAGACACTGTTCAGAATTCATCACAAAACAATAGTGCAGATGATGCTACTGAAAAAGTTTGTATCAATTCTGTTGATAGTCAACTCCAGAATACAGAAGTGGATAGCCAAAATATTTCATTGCATCTTGATTCAGAAAATATGTGTAACAATATCAATGTTTCTGAAACGGAATCTAAAAAAATAGATACTTCAAATGATTCAGCAGTGTCTAATCAAGATAATGACAAACCTAACAAAGATTCCAGTGCTGAAGAAATCGAAGGATTCTCTGATACAGAAATGGATGTTGAAGACATTGACAAAATCATAGAAAGTGCAGAACTAATAGAGGGTGAGTTATATTGTACTTTAATAACATCTGTTCCCAACACATTCTTGAAGACTAATGTAAAAGAGACAATACCATCAAGAAAGTTGATAAGTGGATGGTGGCTGCTGCTTATCCAATTACAGCGCTGATTAGCTGTTTATAGATTCTTTTTTGAAAAGAATATTATGCATCAAGAAATTGGTGGTGAGACTTGGTAAATAAACAAGTTTACTCGAATTTATATAACATTTATGTTAATGAGAGGTCTATTTTGTTTCAGGTGATATAAACAAGGAAGTGGTTGATTCGCCCATGCTTATCAGAGACCCTATTCCAAGAATCGTAAAGCCCAAGTTGACTGGTGGTCCTGGTATGGTTATAGACCTGGACCCTATTTTGCCCAGTAAATTATCTGGAATAGAACTATTAAAGGAACGCTTCACATATTTCAACAAATTGAAAACTCCTGACGAAATTGAGAGACAGACAAAAGCTAAGTAAGTGTTTAGTAATTTTTCATTGAATTTAATTTTTTGTTATTTGTATTGATTATTGGTTGATTGTGATACCATTGTGTGCTACAGTTCTAAAATACTGTGTTTTATTTTCCAGGATAAAGCCTGGTACTCAACACTTAAAATTAAAACAAGAACTGGAAGAGAAGATTGCCGAGCAGAGATCAATGGAGTGGGCAAAACGGCTAGATGAAGAGAAACAGCATGAACTGGAAATGAAAACTATGAACGGAGAGGAATCAGACGAAGAAGACTTAGAAAAATTAGAAGCAAAATTGGAAGAAATAGAAGACAATGAAGATGTTGATAATCATTCAGAAAGTGGAGAAGAAGAACCTATAGAGGATGACGTATTGATAGAAGATAAACCAAAGAAGAAAAACGCTTTAGTTGACGACGAAGCGGAAGAATCTGAAAGTGATGAAATAAACGAGGTGCCAGAAGAAAGCGAAGAAGTATACCAGGATGATGAAAATGCCGACGCTAGCGATGAAGATGAATCTGTGGAGGAATCAGAGTCGGAAAATGAACTTGACGCAACGTCAGCTCCCAAAAAGGGAAGGATTTTAAAAGCTTTCGAAGATTCAGATGAAGAAGATGTAAAAGACCATGAACAAAGTGCTACAAATCACGTATGTATTAGTGAAAATATAAATGGCGATGAAAAGAAAGATTCAAATATACTTCTCGAAGGTCCCTCATGTGTAAGCGATGCTCTGTGTCGTGAAAAGTTGTGTACTACACAAGTCATACAAGGTAAGCCGCGAAAAAAACATAATTTATAATTTTTTAACAAAATTTCAGTATATTCATTCATTCAA
>SJJU01016465.1:0-10474 GCA_012932125.1 Conopomorpha cramerella
TACGTCTGCAAAATTTCAAAGCAATCGGTTCAGTAGTTACGGCGTGAAAGCGGAAGAAAGAAACAAACAAACTCACTTTCCCATTTATAAATATTAGTAAGAAATAAGATGTATGTATCCTATGCAGTAATTATCTGTCTTCGGTAGCGCAGGTCGTATTGAATTTGGTAACAATGTGTATAATTTGGATGGTTGCACAATGTAGTGCTAGTGGGAAATGTATCAAGGAATTTAATGCCGTATTTACGACAGACTAACTAGTCGTGCTCCGCGGTTTTACCCACGGCCTTTTGTCTCTTTTCCGTAGGAATGGGGAATTTCCTTGAAAATAGTTGTTAATGTGCCTGGCATTGGCTTGTCTTGTACTACCGGCTTACCCCCTAGCTTCGCCACTAATATCAACTCTCCTTAAGGTTTGAGTATACAGTCTTGGAAGTGATCAACCGTCTTGCTCGTTAGATGTTTTCAAGCCGCACTAAGACCTCTCTAACGCTCTAGTTAGGCGACTCGCTGAAATAACAAGCAGTAACCTAACCACAGAGAATATGTACGTTCAACAGGATGATGAGGTTCTAAGAGAGGATGTTCATGTGTACTGTAAGCAGATATGTATACGGGGATATTGATATTGATTTTTTTAAGTACCTAGCCTGTGACGTGTCCCACTGCTGGTTTAAGGCCTCCCTCCATTTCCTCCACTCATTCCTGTTTTGGGCCACCTCGCGCCACTCCGGCAGCTGTCAGTCATCACGCCATCTCCTAACGTTTTCACCTACCGGTTGGGGTCCATACGTGACTGACGTGATCGGCCCAGTTCCACTTCAGTTTGGCGGTCGCTGCTCCAATACCCGCAATTTTAAGACCTACACAATCGATATTTAAAAAGAAAAATGAAAAGTGCAAGTTTATTTTTTCAAAGCATCTGGGTTCGATTCCCGAGCTGAATACAGTTCTTTTTTCAAATAAAGTTTGAATGCAGTTTTTCTTTTTATCGAAATCGGTGACATGGTACCTAAGAACAAATCTTCTTATGTCTTATAGTTTCAGACTTTCACATACTGACCGATTTGAATGAGCCACCCTGTATAGCGTTTTTTTATAAAATACTGAACCTACGCGAATGAAATCGCGGGCCGTCAACTAGTTTCTACAAATCAAAATTGCCTATTGACAATCAATGCTTGTTAATTATAATCGAAGCATCGAGACTTCAAGAAGCGCTCGCGAATATTCGACCTAATAGCCTAATCATTTGGCCCTTAATTAATCCGTCCAATTGAAATGCAGCAGCCTGATAGCGTGCATTGTTACACTAGATTAGCTTAAACTCGTTACTATTTAGTCAGATCAGTACAATCAGCTTTGTGGTTAGGTTGTATTAGGGATGATCATTTTGCAATTTGCGATTATGTGATTATGATTTCTGCCTTTCTGTTCTAACTGCCGATTGTCGTGATTCATTGGGAACTTCGAGATTTACTAATGCCTTTATTGTACTAATCAATGCTATTATTATTAATATACGCCAATTATTTTGTTCCAAAGCGGTGTAGGCTTTGGCACTTGCTACGAAAATGCTCACAGTTCACCAAGCGTATTTAAACCAACGTGACAGGGGGTGAGCGCATCGCCGTTATAGGGTTCACACACCTTGTACTATTCGAGTATCATCACAATGTAAAGCGATGTGTAAGGCTACTTCCCATAAAATATAATTTTAATTTTTACGTGTATAATACACACGTAAAAATTGTGTCATAAATCTGTCCTATTCTAACCGTAAGCTAATTACTCTACTTACTACCGTACTACTTTAAGCAAAATTTGCTCAAGTTAAACTCTTGTGTACTGATGTATTGTTTCAGAATACGAAACCAAGAATCAGATGTTATAGCTATCTATCTAAACGCATCAAAAGTGTCTAGGGATCAAGTACATTTTAGAAGATTGCTATCAAGAATATATTTTACATAAACTGAATGCATTCATAATTTATTCAAAATGTGGTGATAAGTCATGTGGAATTAGGTAGGAGACCAATCCAGAAGTTTCATCATCAGCCCATATTTGTCCACTGCTGATTAGATTTGATTTAAATAAATTAGATTTTTTACAGCTAAAACTGTTCTTGATCCTTAGACACTTTTTATGTGTGTATATATATATAAAATAAATTCACGTTATATACAACATTTAATAAATCAAGAACGGCTGAACTGAACTAGTTGAAAATTTAACCAAAAGTCAGACATAGGATACTTTTTATCCTGGGAGACGCGTCGATGTATATATATTTTTTTTACGAAATACGGAAACAGATATTCCACTACTTTTTTCGGGGGGTTAATCTATTGTGTGTCCCTGTATAGCGTTTTTTTTTAGCGTTATTATTTATTTTAAATACTGAACTACGCGAATGAAATCGCGGGCCGTCCACTAGTTTCTACAAATCAAAATTGCCCATTGACAATCAATGCTTGTTAATTATAATCGAAGCATCGAGACTTCAAGAAGCGCTCGCGAATATTCGACCTAATAGCCTAATCATACACAGAAGGGATACACAGAAAACAGAGCTTCCACTACTTTTTTCCTAAGAATAAATGCCCTTTCTTTCTTCCAAAATCTGAATGACTTTATTTCGATAGAGAAGTCGACTTGATCGAGGGAGCAGTTCGAGTCACGTTTCATACATTCTCATACGTTTAGATCTGCTTGCACTCTGGTCGTAACCAGACTCTTAAGTGAGATCATTTCGAGCGCTCAGACGTCACGACCAACTATAGATCCCGGATACTGTCTAGGCGATAGTTTTAAGCCGAGTTGGAGGCCTTAGAGCGGATTAAAAAAGTTGTGGGGTTTTACGAAAGCACGGTAAAAATCAAACGTTTTTCACATTATAGACATTTTTGATAGACACCGCCATATTGGCCTTGGCTGCTCTGATGAGCGCCTTTCACTTTATACCTACTCCGCGGCCGACCGTCACGCGACATGCAACACACAGACGAAAAAGTTTGACACGATATAAGTTTCATTTTAAAAATCTAAAAGTTGAGCTGAATTTAACACCGGTTATTTTTTTTTCGTTTCGCTATAGCTATTCGGGGTTCGGGCGTCAATATGCCAGCCAATTAAAATAAATAAATGAAGTTTGGCACTATGCTGTTTAGGGAACAGGGAAAAACGACTAGACAAAACAAGAAGCATTAGAGTAATAATGCACGATAGTTAAATATGAGATGAGACCCCAAAATAACGACATATCTATAATCATCAGCATCATGCCACATGACGTCCACTGCTGGACGAGGGCCTCCTCAATTATTTTCATGACAATTGGGGGGGGGGGAAGCGAATAATCGGCACGCTTGGCAGGCGGGTTGGCGATCGCAGTGGTGTTGAGGTTTAACTCACAGAGAGCGCTGCTGCCCGTCCTCTGGTGAGTTTCCTCTGTCGACGGGAAAAGTTGGGCTGGGATGGTGACACATGTATTCTACTCGCCGTCACCACACGGCAACTATCAATTAACAATTCTCTCAGAATTTAGTTTATAGGACTTCATTTTGGAGCCGTACATAGTCAAACAAAAAATATGCCACACAGATTAGGGTCTTACTAATAATGGCGGATTTGCTACTTCGAAGATACACAAAGCTCAACTTACTTTGTCAGTTGTATGTCAAATACGGAATACAGTTCTTGTAGACCTATAATATACGCGTTTATTGGTAAGGGGGTTAATTTATTGTGTAAAGGTTTTGACTTTGTAAATAAGGTTCATGAAATAAAACATAGGTGTATACATACATTTTTCATTTTTATGTGACAACTATTGCAATTTTTCATTCGCGCGTATATATTTTCCTACTCGCAAGTGCACACAGATAGGTGTGTAAACTATACATAGAACAAAACCACAGACGCAAAGCGACAGCTCGGGCCACGCGGGTCATTCGCACCGGCAGCGATCGAGCTCTACATACCACCCAGTATGTAGGTCAAACGGGAAATTGCTCTGAATTGATCGGTAAGTAATTAATTCCTGTGAGAGAGAGTAAATTTAATAAATACGTAGGAATTTAGGGTTTTCTCCGGTTGATTCGTTCGCCAGTTTTAAGATTGACTGGCGGGTAATTGCTCATTTTTTATCATCATCAGCCACATAACGTCCACTGCTGGACGAGGGCCTCCCCCAATGAGATCCGTCATTTGGGGTGAAATGCCAGTAATCGCCACGCTTGGCAGGCGGCTTGGCGATCGCAGTGGTGTTGTGGTTTAACTCACAGAGAGCGCTGCTGCCCGTTCTCTGGAGAGCTCCCTCGGTCGCCTCTTACGACCCCCATGACGGGAAAAGTTGGGCTGGGGTGGTGACACATGTATTCTATTCGCCGTCACCACACGGCTAATTCACACGGCTCATTTTTTATACGAAGGTTTTAATATTACAAAGCGTAGGTAGCGGACAAAGCGAGGTATCCATGTATGGCGTCGGCAGTGAACCTGAATTACTTGGGTCCTCGTAGCAAACTCAGCTCAAAAGTCCTTACAAAGTGTGGTTCCATTTATATTTTTGCGAGCAGGAAGCTTGTTTCATTGTATACTGCACCACTAGTATATCTTGCATTAAAACTACCTGGCCGACTACAAAGCGTTTCTTAAGTCGCTACTCCATCTTACAGTTTGTTTGTTATTTTAAACTTCACTTAGCCGGCTGCTCCAAGGGTTCTAAGAATAAGTGGCTTTATTTACAACATAGTTTCCGTCGTGCAAATGGAAAAGGCGGGGTGAAGGACTCATTATCTGAGGGTCACTGAACTCGATGTTGTTAAGCAACATACTTCAGGATGTTCTTTTTCGTATGGATATCCGAATTTCATCATCATCATCATCATCATCAGCCCATACTTGTCCACTGCTGGACATAGGCCTCTCCAATTGCACGCCACTGTGATCTGTTTTCGGCTTCTCGCATCCAGCTTCTGCCAGCCATCTTGCGTATATCATCAGTCCACCTTGCCTGAGGGCGTCCTACACTCCGTTTGCCGAGACGCGGTCTCCACTCGAGAAATCGTTTTCCCCAACGGTCATCGGTTCTACGGCTAATATGGCCGGCCCACTGCCACTTCAGCTTGTTAAAACGATGAGCTATGTCGATGACTTTGGTTCTCTGTCGGATCACTTCATTTCTGATTCGATCCTTCAGAGAAACCGAATTAAAACCGGGATGAATTGTAGGTAAGATCGCTCGGCACAGTTACTCTACCTCTATATGTATAAACTAGTGGAAGACCCGCGATTACATTCGCGTAGTTTAGTAGTACCTGCATCCCAAATTTGATGCGTCTAACTTGAGCCGTTTTGATTTTTCATACAAAAGTATTTTCCTGTTAATTCCCGTTCCCGTGGGAATTTCTGGAATTACTTTCTTAGTTCACCCTTACAGTACCTAAGCTACGTCCGTTCCAAATTTCAAGTGCTTAAGTTTAGCCGTTAGGGCTGTGCATTGCTATGTCAGTCAGTCAGATTTTCCTTTGATATATTTAGATTATCAAAATTTTGCCGAAACTGCTCAAAGTGTAGCAGTCTCCACTCGAGAACTCGTTTGCCCCAACGGTCATGGGTTCTGGATGGTTATGGCCGTAGAATCGATGACCGTTGGGGCAAACGAGCGGCGAGCGATACTGTAAGAATAGCCTTACATTAAAAACTAAAATCATTGATACAAAGTGATTCCATTCCAAAGTAAGGTAGGCGTCGACAAACTTCAGTGAAGTATCGATTTTAGATCACTAAGTAGGTAGGCTTATAACTTTGTTTAAAGATTAAATCTCAACTCAATGCAACTTTACGTAGGCCGGTATAAGTGCCTACTTACAGTCCGTTTAAACATTCGTGACGTGGTCGTGAAAAATTAACTTAGTTCTGAAACCACTGCACAACAAAGTAGGATACTTGAAGAGATCCCGCGACGGAAACTAAACTACTTAGCTTCAAACTCAGATACGGATATTTTAGCCAAATATATAGGTGTTGCGCTTTTAAATTTGTAGCCACCATTCTAGGTCCTACTTGGTAGAAGGGACAGAATATTTGAGATCATATGCCTCAAATATTCTGGTTTATTGGCATTGGTCATTTCTATGTTACTTTCTAGCCTGAAATTTGGATTAAATTATATTATGAACAGATTCAGATCAGAAATGAAGTGATCCGATAGAGAACCAAAGTCATCGACATAGCTCATCGTTTTAGCAAGCTGAAGTGGCAGTGGGCCGGCCATATTAGCCGTAGAACCGATGACCGTTGGGGCAAACGAGTTATCGAGTGGAGACCGCGTCTCGGCAAACGGAGTGTAGGACGCCCTCAGGCAAGGTGGACTGATGATATACGCAAGATGGCTGGCAGAAGCTGGATGCGAGAAGCCGAAAACAGATCACAGTGGTGTGCAATTGGAGAGGCCTATCTATGTCCAGCAGTGGACAAGTATGGGCTGATGATAATGATGATAGATAAGCAGTAGATAAACACTGTTAATAATGTACGTTGGTAAAAAACTTTGCCAAGTCAATTAGTAATTGTTAGCAATACAAAACAAAGCGTAGGTAAGTACTTACATTTCGTATTCGGCTTTGTAATATTTGCTCACGAGAGTTGATTTCTTCACATTAGCCGCACTTGACTTCTTACCGTTACCATGGGAACTTCTCTATACAAGATACAAATACGTTCTTATCCTCATCACAGCCTCGTGAAAATCCGTTGAGTACTTTTTATTCTGAATCGTGTTTACGAGAAATATGAAATTTGTTCCTTTTTTTTCGGTAATTTCCAATTTCTCTTGCTAAGCACACTTGAATAACTTAACAAGATGGAATTATCTTATAAAAAATATAAGAACAATTGGTACTTAGTGTTGTTCTTTCGATTTAAGCCCAGCAAAACATTTTATTGATACATTTTCATAAGTAAGTAGGTATTATACTTAAAAACAACCAATTAGCAATTGCGTATCAAAATGCTGCTAGAAAACAACATTATATTTACATACGTATTTCATACTCAGCTTAATTAAGTCATACAGGTATTCCAGTGAATTTTCTTATCAGCAAAAATAAGTTGAACCCACTAACGTAAGATCTGTGATGAAATTCGTGGTTCCAGTTATCACGTCTCGCCTATCACCTGTAGCAATTAATTAACATGTGTTTCAACCTCAATTATTTGTATGAAATGTGTGGGTGTGAACTCTACCTGGCGCTGAATAGTTAGCGGTAAGCAATTTCCTGTATACATTGAACACAAAGCAGGCATTACCAGTTCTTAGAAACTAGGTGTTTGAATTTATCCAACGTACTAGTCGCTTGAAGAAAATTGTATTATAGAGTAAACTGGGAATGAAAACTATGTATATCTACTATACTATATATAATATTTATTTATTTTTTAGATTCATTTATAGATTTTTAGAGTGCTTGTGGTCCAGACGGTTGGAAACTTGACTTGCAGTCGGGAGGTCGCAGGTTCGAGTCCGGCTACTGGACGTGTACCAATGCGACTCTTTTTCAGAGCGTTACGTAACTCAACGCTCGTACGGTGAAGGACAACATCGTGATGAAACCCGCACACCACAAGGTGTGTGTACACTATAATGGCGATAGGTTCACCCCCTGTCACGTTGGGTTAAATACGCTTGGTGAACCGTGGGCACGCAAGTGCTTAGGAAGTGCCTTTTCCTAGCCCGCTTTGAGATTAAAAGGCGTGAAGTGTAATATGAAATGTAAGTTCCCTTTATGGAGTAGATAGAGCGTCGATTCGTTTAAAATTTACGTTTACCCTTAATACACAATACACGTTAAATTACCAGGACTTATTCAAGGGCTTTCGGGAGCCATTAAATAGTATTTTGTATATTCCATTAATAATAATGAAAACTCCAGTGTTTTGGTAAGTGGAAAACGAATGTGGAAAACTGTTTTTTTATTACTACTACAATCTATACAGGATGACTTCGGCTCATGAACCGTACTCACCTTTTTCTTACCCAGCAAATGATATCGCTTCTTTTCTTGAACAAAGTTTTTTTTCTGTTATACATTTTTGTGGGTCTAAAAGTATAAATAAAAATATGGTTGTCTGCAAATTCGGTTTACGGGCGGTAGTTCGACGTGACAACGTCAAACATTGCATGTACTCGCTTGCGGAACGGGACAATGACGTCATCTTTTTCGTGCATGCAGCCCGTAGGATCGAGTTATTATACGTTGTCGCGTCAAAAACTTTGTTGGTATCTTTTGTCGTACAAATCATTTTTTAAGGAAACGCGCACTGACATGATATTAAACATTTAAGACAGGTATTATCGCGCGAAGAATAACCAAACAGCTCAAAAACCAGTCAGCTCGCGACCACGACACATGTAGGTAACTGTGTCGAAACGCCGGGCAAACAACGAAGGTAAGCTGAATGCTTATCTTTGGTTAATCTTCGCGCTATAATACCCGTTTTAAACTTTTAATATCATGTTATGTACAAACATGAAATGTGCATGTACATATGACAACAGAACACGAAACTTTTTGTGATTACAACAGTTGCTACGCGAGTACAGGATTAGTGCCTATTGCGCGTTCGCAAACAAAGCTGAGACCTAGTGCTGGCTTTAATACCCTAGGTTTCTTATTCGGCACCCCGCACACGAAATATCACCTTTTCACCTTACACTTTACAGACTGTTTTCTTGTATCAGCGGCGCAGCGGCGTTTCTCAAGATCACGAATGGGAAAACAAACTGTGACTCCCTTTGCGCTCGGGACAAAGGGCCCCGTTGGTACGGAATCGGGAAATAATGAACCGGCGCAACTTGACCTCGCACCGGTACGCGTTTTAAAGGGTAGCAAGATCGCTTCAGCGCGGTCTGATGTTGGCACTTCTCCAGGAGTCGTGCGTTACTCTCCAACGAGAATGGGGATCGTAAAAAATTCGCTGAGACATTGTTGAGGGCCCCGTATAATGGCCGCAGCTCGCGCGCCGTATTTATAGCCTTGATATTCACGATTTAAGGGATAAGTCGTCGACAGTGGCACTCGGTGTTACTTTGTATGACTCTAAAGAAATAAGAATTCAACTTGAACTAGTAAAATCGCACACTTAGAATAAAAGTGACACTTAACAAAAAAATATCATTTTATGAAATTGAACCTTAACGTAAAAGATACAAAACTTAAATTACAAAATCAGCATGTTTCGTATTGGGTCATTTTTATTCTAACTATGCGAAATATTAAAACTTTTGACGTTTTCTTAGGGTTGTCATATAGGGGTATTGTCGTATAGGGGACTCTTTTTCAGAGCCTATGTACGCAACGCAACGCTCGTACGGTGAAGGACAATATCGTGATGAAACCGCACACCACAAGTTGTGTGAACCCTATAACGGCGATGGGCTCACCCCCTGTCACGTTGGGTTAAATACGCTTGGTGGGCATTTGCTTATTAAGCAAGTGCCTCTGCCTACCCCGCTTTGAGATTAAAAGGCGGAAAGTGTATTAATATGTACTAACACAAATATAAGTAAAAATAATGTTACTAACAAAATATTGAATGATATCTATACTATAATAAAACTGTTCAGGGTCCAAAACTGTACATCGATTCTTTTTATGCGATAACCAGTGGATTATATCAGTTTGCCGTTACAGAAGCCGAATTTCATATTTTTGGAAAAAATATCTGTCTGTCTGTCTGTTTGTCCGCCAATCACGTCATAACGGGTGGACAGATTTGGTTCATATTTAGCACTCAGATATCCTATACATATACTTTAGGCTAATTTTTATAATATATACTAGCAACGTTTGCCGGGTCAGCTAGTTCTGAAATAAATTAAATGTTTAAAACGGGTATTATAGCGCGAAGATTAATCAAAGACAAGCATTCAGCTTACCTTCGTTGTTTGCCCGACGTTTCGACACAGTTACATGTGTCGTGGTCGCGAGCTGCTTTAATATCATGTCAGTGCGCGTTTCCTTAAAAAATGATCTGAAATAAACTGTTTTTTGTTATTATTAAATAGGCCCATACTGGCAAAAATTTAAATCTTGGAAAACACACTCACTAATATTTATCAATATTTTCTTACAACGAAGATCCAATCCACGAGAGTGCGATGGAAGGCTGAGTGGTAAAGGCTGCCCTAGAAGGATGTTCACTGACCGCGACGTTCTTTAGGAGGCCGGCATACTAAGTACCTACCCGTGACCGGCGAGCATGTATTAAGAGAGTAGAATGTGCCAGGATCGTGATAAATTGAGGCCCATGATATCTGCCAACCCCACTTGGAAACGAGCGTAACATATCGTTCAGTTAGAATAAAAGTGACGCAATATTGAATGTTTAAAACGGGTATTATAGCGCGAAGATTAACCAAAGATAAGCTCGCGACCACGACACATGTAATTGTGTCGAAACGTCG
>SJJU01016466.1:0-28148 GCA_012932125.1 Conopomorpha cramerella
AATGCAAAACCGTAGAAATCGGTTCGTGCGTTCTGGAGTTATAGCGTCAGGGAGGAAAACCCGACTTATTTTTATATAGTAGATAACATTAGATATCGAAAGCGAACCAACAAAACATCTTTGTTGTTTGTTATAAGAGTTGTAAATTATAAAATAATAGTATTATAATCTATTCTGTCTACAATCTACTCTATTGGGTTTGCCGTGGTGTAGCCATTTTTAAGATAAGGTTAATGTATCCAACTATTCGTTTTCTCATTAATTTTACTTTAATGCGATGATTTAAAAAAAAATTGATTCTCGTCGTTTTAAATTGGCAAAATTAATTCTTTACAGTGTCTATAATACAATGCTTTAAGGTGAGGCTGTGGTACATTTACATCCTGTATATTGTGTAGACAATATCACATAAGTATTAACCTAAGATTTGTACACAAAATAGACCCATTCGCAAGGGACCTTTTTCCAAGGCTTTTTTCGATACATTGTTTTAGTTTAGTTTCTGCCTTCACAGTTCCCCAAAAATGTTTAACTTAGTTATAGTTACTCTTTGGTGATGATTACCTAATAACTTATCTTTAGTAGACAGACTATCAAAATCCGTCTACCTTTTGAGAAATAGGCCTTATTTTTTATTCAGCTTGGGTGTCCCATATTGATATCAGGTTTTGGTTTCGTTTTATTTATTATAGATAAGTTTTACTTCAATCTTATTTACAAAAACGAACCTAAGTTGTAGAAATATCTAATATTGACATAAAACAAGCAAAAGAAATAAATTTCAAATCTAAGTCCCGCGAAATTAAATTTGGGGCTCCTCAAGGCAGTGTTCAAGGACGTCTTCTATTTTTAAGTTACAGAAGACGAATTAGGCCTCATTCTAATGTTAACAATAACCAAGCAATAGAATCCGTTGCCCAATCGACTTTACCAATTTTTTTGGAATATTTTTAGATTAGGTATGACATGTCGTGGAAAACGCACAGTACCGAAATTTGCAAAAAAATATCCCAGAACGCCTATGCGCTATATATAAATTATCTAAATTAGTCGGTATCAAAACAGTAATTAACAGCATACCACGCACCGGTCTAGTGGCCTCAATTCTGAGATTTGGTGTTATGTTTTGGGGACTTTCTAGCATGAAAGTGTGTTTAAACATCAGAAAAGATGCATACGATCTATGTTTAATCTGAAACCGTCTCAAAACTGTGAACTATAGAAAATAGAATTCTAACATTTCCCTGCATTTATAGGTATATATGAAACATCATTATTTGTTAAAATAAATCCACATCTCTTTGCCCATAATATTAGTAAATCAAAAAGAAATAATCTTAACTTGCGTAATAAAAAACAATTTTGTATTAATTTCTCTAACATTTCCCTTCTCCACAATAGTTTTATATGTATGGCACCAAAAATTTACAGCACATTACCTCATGATCTTAAAAATCTTAGTTTATCTAATTTTAAGGTTATGTTATTGAAAATATTACTGCACAAATGTTATTACACTGTTAAAGACAACTTTTTTGGAAGACAACTTTAAAAATTTTTAACTTATACATTTTATTACTGTTAAGTTTCTCTGAATCCTTGATTGTTTACATGTGTAAAGATAATTATCGCTAATATGTGTACCTCAAAAGACAGTCACAGCGTCCCAATACACTAAATGTAACATCCTCATCATCCACCAGTGTTTACGTGCTTGCTTTGCTTGCTTATTTCTTCAACGATAGGTTTGTTCATATTAATTATCTGTTAGTAGGTGAATAGCGAAGCAAATGGGTGTTGATTTGGTACTAACCGTGCCAGTGATACCCGCTATCGATCAAGTTGCTACTGATTTCAGACAAGTTTAAATGCATAAAACATGGTTTCAAAAACAGCGTTGAGCGCATGATTTTGCTCTACAGTTTATGTGATTGTAGATACGTTAATTTTATTAGTATTATCTGTAGATAAAGTTAATAATAGCTGTGAATAAGTTGTTTTAAAAGACGTAGGATCTATCTGTAAAATGTATACCTATGTTTTCATTACCAGTAACCCGCTCAATGTGTATTTAGGTATACATACATGAATACAAGGGTAGATTTGTGATGGCTATTGCACGCAGGTTGTGGGTAGCAATGCAAATCATTACATAATATAAACTAAATTTCCGGTGTCTGTTTCTACTCGTATGTATGCTTAGATCATTAAACCTCTACGCAACGAATTTTGTTACGGTTTTCGTGAGAGTGATTTTAGAGGAAGGTTTATATGTATAACTAGCTGACCCGGCAAACGTTGTTTTACGAATATACTTTATAGCCTATATGGTATTCTAGTTTATAAGCTACAATACTGCTAAGTTTCATCAAAATACGTCCAGTACTTTCTGCGTGAAACAAGGACAAACATCCATCTATCCATGCATACATCCAGACATCCATCCAAACTTTCGCATTTATAATATTAGTAGGATAGGATACAAATAACCACGGTTAATAATGTATATTGGCAAAATAATGTTTGCCGGGTCACCTAGTTCAATGTAATTCATTTATAGTTCTGTACTAGCTATCCCGGAAAACATTTGTTTTGCCTTTGTAGCCCGTATATTGGAAGAAATACACCTTTTAAACCTTCCCTGGACTGCTACGAATAATTCAAGACCAAAATAAGCCAAATCGGCCCAGCCGTTCTCGAGTTTTAGCCAGACTAACGAACGGCGATTCATTTTTATTTATACACTAGTTGTCCCGGCAAACAATTCTTTAGCCCTAAAAAGATTTATACCTCGTGTATTGGAAGAAAGACACCTTTTAAACCTTCCCTGAACTTCCACGTATGATTCAAGACCAAAAATAGCCAAATCCGTCCAGTCGTTTTCTAGTTTTAGCGAGACTAACGAACAGCAATTCATTTTTATATATAAGAAGATAGTCAAGTTGTCGATTCACTTTATTAGCAATGTCGGTGCTCTAAAGTACAAATTACAAGTGCAGCGGTGGTAATAAAGTTGTGTGGGCTCGACCTCAGCTGCAGGCTCGTACCAATGGGAAATGTTTTATTTCCACTATTATTATGTTATAGAATTCACGCACACCCTGATAGTATTAAAGTTTTAAGATAGGCTGAATGCAGTATCGCGATATCCCAGAATACCCGGAAGTGTTCAATACTGCCCCATTCCTATGGGCATTTCGATATAAGTTATAGTTATTACGACGTTATATTATTGCGAAGTTTCATTATTCTGTCCAAAAATAACTTTTCGTTTGGAAAAGTAACAAACATATATGAAGCTAAACAGACTTTGCATTTATGATATTGATTTCGCATACATAACCCATAGATCTTCTTTTTAAGCGACTTCAAAATCAAGGTCAGTCTTTCTCAATTCGATCGTAGATGGTTTTTTATGTTTGTTCACGGTTAATTTCGTCGTTTATGAACTGATTTTTTTTGTTAGAAATTTAGACACTAAGCAAAACAACGCTCTCACCATGAAAACGCCAACGTGCCAAAGTAGCAGTTAGCTATTTTATTCCCCTTCTGCCTAGCAATTCTTCCCGATAACCAAAAGCAGGGTCCGCTTTTACACACAATTGAATTATTGGGTATTACCGGGCAAATACCAAACCACTACCGCGAACTGAAGAGGAAAGCCAGCTAAGCTAGTGCTCAGCTCACCTGTTAGATATTTTCGAGCCACCCGAAAGTAACAGACCGATTCGAAAAATTCTTTAAGCGTTAGAATTTCACATCATCCCTGATGAACCCTACATCGCCTCTTATAGTTTAGAAAACTAGGAACGCGTATGTAATTCGTTGCTGAGCCGGGGTCGCCAGAGAGGTGTAAATGTTATTATTATTGTTCGCCGTACATATTTATTTATTAGTAAGAAGGTTAGTGTCGCATCGTTAAGTGTTGTTTAAGTTAAGCGGAGTGGTGTGGTGACGATGTTTTTGCACTAGTGTGGCGATCGTTTGCATGTGTGCGTCAGTCCGGACTGCCAGGCCTGCGCTGTACGTCCTAGCTCTAGTGATGGTGCCACGTCTACATTTTATATAGGTCTATTCTTGCTCTAGGTATAATACGCATTCAGTCTGAGTGCTTTAAATGGCTCTGTCTTTACTGACGCATAGCTAGGTTTTCATTAACAGTAGGTAGCTAAGGTACCTACGAGTCGTTGAAACTTTAATTGACTAATAGAATGTTGTGCTATTATTCCTAATACCTACAGTGTACAATAGGTATGTAATACAAAATATTTGCTATTTTTTTTGTAGAAAAAACATTTTACGAAATTGCAGTACACTATTGTATGGCACTACGACGTAAGTACTTACTTACACTTAACATAGTTTAAAATCCACACGAGATAAGAGATGATAATAGTGCCAACAGTTTGTCTACGGATATAATAATGTCTTTGTTAGTATATTCAATCAATAGCTTATTTATTAAAAAGCAGTTCAAATATTTCTAAAGTGCAAAGAAAACATTAGCGTAGGAGTGGTACATTATCGAATGAGCTCGGCCGCCCTAGCACGCTATGTTGGTGGCGAGGGCGGGCGGGCGGTCGCCACGCAAGCACTCCTCAGTCGTGGGCGGGCGGGGGCACGCGCTACAACCTTCCGCTGCTGTCTCGACTTTACCCCTGTACCACGCAGGGGTTGTCTGTCTATATTTAGATTGTTCACCGACACCCCTTCGGAAATAGACATATCGTTTTGTTCGTGGTACCTGTCTTACAAAATAAAAGTCCCGGTTCCTCCTGCATTTATTATTCAGTGGGTGCGCGCGGCGAAGGCGGCATGATGGCGACCTTCGTAGGTACGTTGTTGGTAATCATAAAAAGCACTATTTTCCAACTGTTACTTTTCCGTTAAGAACGACGTTTTTAAATCAAATATATCTTTTTCCACTTTGCGCACTAACCATTTTTAATTGAGTAGGTACCTAAGTACGTGCTTTTCAGCAGGTAGTCTACCTATTGTTATTTTTAACATAGGTACGAACACTGTTTTCGTTTCGTGCGTTCTATAGGTACGACGACATAAATAATATTATGCCTACCTATATGCTCACATCACCAAGCCTTAAACGACTTGACAGAACCATCAGAATCTAATATAATATCGTATGTAATGTTTTGACATTAAAGACTTAATTTTATTTTATTTCATATACGGTTAAAATTATCTACTTACAAAAAATATTGATGACAGTATTGGTGGACTACCAATTTACCATTATCATGTATTAAAATTGAACATCTTCTTACAACCCGGCGTTGAAAGATACCTAAACGTATTTTTATTGTCATTACAATATTTTTAATGTGAAAATAACAGGCAATAAAGTCAATCATTTCACCAAGCGCTTTATGAGTCAATATTGACGCTATTTATCTGTGTTGTTATGGAGGTACATTCTGTTTATTCTAAACTTTAATCAGGTACCTACGAATGTTTTCCATTCTAATGTCTGCTGTCGATGTCGCTCGACATTGACGATGAACTCTTAGGTCAGTTTCCCAAAACATTGCTCTATTATTAAGCCCATATACACTAGGGTCAAGTGCTTTCCATTCACAACCCGAAAATCCATGGGGGGTATTGCACACCCTGTATTGGAACTGCACGAGACAATCTCTTTCTTATAATTTCTTTTTGGTGTAACCCGAAACATAAAATAATAACTATATAGCGTTGTCTATGACAAAATTACACACATACGGAAAAACGCGTTTGATACCTTCAAACTTCAACTGAACTGAAAATGATATTTTTTTATGAATATTAGGTGGTAAACAAGCATTGCTCTACTATATGTATACTATAAAAGGTCTTAGAAACGTTGTTGGTCTAATTGAAACCAACAACAATGGCGATAATGCGGTTAAATGAAAAAAAATGTTTTTAACCTCCATACAAAATGTCATCTCCCGAAGCAAAAAATTGTCTGTTTTGTAGGGAGATGATTTTTTTTAATTTCCCTGCAATGGCGTCAACGTTGTAAAAGTTGTTCATGTTGACGAGAAAACAACGTTTCTAAGACCATTCGTCCTTTTACACGCAGTATAAGGCACCTAAGTATGTGAGTATTGATACTTTATTAACCAACTGAAGTTACAAAAACTTCAATAACTCAGTAGGAGGTTTCTCCATCTAAACGATATCCAAATATCCGGTCACCCAGAGACCCGGGTCGCGTCGCCCTGTCGGATCGCTTCAGTTAGAAATGTGTTAAGGTCGTTAATGGGATTATCTGGATTCTATTACCGGCAAACCCTTCCTTCTCGTCCATTTCGTTTAGGTACGCTACGATAGGTAGTATGGCAGAACTTATTAGCAGTGGATGATTGGGATCTTTATTGCTGACATTTGTTTTCGTTATTAGTCGTTTTGGTTGTGTGATTTGTACATTTTTTTTATTGTCGCTGTAGTATTGCACGTACATGCATATTTAAGGAGGTATCTTTTATTTTTAATTTGTTGAAATGTTGGTGTTCCATAGTTTCGACATCAATCCTACAAACTAATTAAGTACTCTACATCCAAGGGTCGACCGCAGATGACAGATGTGTGAAGGATGTGAATCTATGGAGGTAGATGTAGTGGAGCTTATATAGGGTAAATTTAAGTCCAACAGATAGAAAAAATAGGCAACACAACCAGCACAACACTAACAAATACTACCAGTGCTCTGTATAAGTATATACAGAGTGTAAAAGGACCCCCAGCAATGGTCTTAGAAACGTTGTTTGGTTCGTCAATATGAACAACTTTTACTATGCGGGGAAATTAAAAACATGTTTCGTTTTCAACGTTTCTAGGACCATTGTTCGGGGTACTTTTACACGGGTATTAGTAGTATTATAAACGCGAACGTTTGTTTGAATGCAAATTCATTTACGGCAAAACTACTACTACAGAACATTACCTACCGTCCTCCATTTGAAGTACTAAATATTGTGTAAGTATGTATAGGTCCAACCCTATATACATTACCTATGTTCATATTGATAGACATAGGAATGTAATTGTACTTTGGAACAATAAGTGCCCCCACACACCACAGTTTTATTTTGGCTTGGCAACTATCAAAAGTAGAGCCATTTAAGATTTCTAAGTCTAGTCTTAGCCAAACCGTGAGGTGACCTATTTGTGTCGTGGGTGAGGTAAACTAATTGAATCAATATGGATTTCAAACGTTTATTCGCTTTAGCACCTTATAACCTGTATGTTCCCCGTGGAAGAACCAACTTGCTCAATAAGTCACCGATGACGCAAGCACTCAACACTTTGAACCAGATCTCGATAAAAATTGATATATTTTATTGTACATTGAGTGAATTTGATAGAATATTATTACACGTGTTATGTTATTATTAATTATAAGAAGACTAGTAACCACTCTATCGCATTAGGTATTACCTGTAAAGATAGAAGTTAGGAGGCTGAAAATAAATAAATAAATAAAATAAATAAAAATTGACTCAGTTAAATAAGCTGATGAACTAAGAAATAAAAACTAATTAAACGCTAAAGTTTGGATGTTTACCTGTTTGTTCCGTTGCACACAAAAACTACTGAGTGGATTTCAATGAAACTTTACAAAAATACAGCTTGTGAAACGCAATCACGGCTACATTTCATCCCAAATTTCCCACGGGAACGGTATAAATTCCGGGTAACATATATTTTTTTATAAAATGACATAAGCTGTTTGCTAGGCAATGGATTACCGTAAAACAGACCACTCACAGACTCGTCCCGCGTTGCCTTTATGCAAGGGGATGATTGCATGTAAAGGTACGTTGAAGTTTTTCCGAGATAAAAAAGTGAACAAACAATGGCACGGATGACATGACATGAATATAATGTATAATAAATACATAGTATAACACAAAATCGCCTCACGCTGTCTGCCCGTATGTATGCTTACATCTTTAAAACTAAGCAACATATTTTGGTGCCTTTTTCTTTAGTAAATATATAATTCTTCGAAGGTTTATATGTATAATACTTGCATATAATAGTAGAGAAACACTGTTAATGTGTATTGGAAAAACAACGTTCGCCGGGTCAGCTAATATAGTTTTATAGAGGATTACCGTATTATGAAACTACGGACTTCACTTAAGTGACGGTGTTGAAGTTGTGTGAAATTACGTGGATGAAACCGCGGGGCGTCACGTAGTAATATAAAAAAACTAGTGGACTCGACAGACGTTGTCCTGTCTTAACTATTAATATGAATATCTAGGGTGGCCTGTGCCACTGCTGGAGTGGATGTCATTTTTTTCTTTCATAAGAACCTTCTCCTATAATTTATAAGCACAACAAAGAAAGAATTAGTAAAATCGGTCCACCTGTTCCGGAGTTATGGAATGACAACGAAAAGTGGCTTTGATTTTTATATAGGTAATAGATAACTAAAGTGGCACAAATCAAATGTCACATTAACATTGACCATACAATGACGCCCAGCTAGAAGGTAGTTACAGTGGGACCTAATTAAAACATTGCCTCAGTAAATCCCGGGAAGACATGAGAGTACTTATTAGGACGTGGTAGTTGGTCGGACAATTTCCAGAACGAGTTTCATTCCGTCCCTTTTGGAACATGAGGGATATACCTACATGCTTAGTCAGTGGGCTTATTTTAACTGAAATAGGTTACGTAGCGTACATCGTAAGTAAAGCTACAGCTAGAGCATCAGATATTCAACAGCTAAAAAAGTGTCGTTATCTTATGATCATCTATGTCAGTAGAAATCTCAGGGCTCTCCTAGCCTTAAGCAGTTCCTAGTAGCAAAGTAGAATACAGATCCGAATTCTTCGAAAATCTAATTCGAAAAGTCCTGTGGACAACGTGTGGACAACTAGCACATACCTATCGATTAGTGTTTATATCTGGTTCGAATTCGAAATATGTACAGTAGGTATAGAAGAGGCCACGGAGCTCTGAAGCGTTAGTAAAAAAAAAATACTATATGCAGTTGTATTCAGAGCCGCGTTATCATTACGCCTGTCTTCCGAAGCGAGCTGTCAACTGCAAATGTTCACACAACTGCACGACTAGTTTCTATTGTTTTCTTAGAAATGAGTTCCAGTCACCGCGTCAGCTGTATGTTGCACGTGGCCGCTCGCTTCGGAAATGTAATATGATTGTGGGTGCCTGCTTATATTTTACGTACCTACCTACATCTTATGGCAGTTCTATATGTAGTTTTTATAGTCCGTAAAATGTAAACCAATCGTGGACGCCCCGTGATTTGTCCACATAATTTCGGTTATCCATAACGACTTCAACACTTAGGTAAATTCCATTGCTTTAGAATACAGATCTAAAGTTTCCGTTAATTTCCCAAGAACCTGTTTATGTAATTATGTAACAAATAGATGAAATAAATGAACCCCAGAGGATAACGCGCTATACAAAGTTGCATGAAATCCGTTCAGTAATCCGTTTTCGTAGGTAAAAAATGGGTTCTTCTAATGATTCCTAAGGCCTGGATCTAATATTGCAGGTGGTGAAACTGTCACGTTCTACATAAGTAGTAAGATACTTTGTTGCAAATCTACCCCGGCTGTTGTCTCATATTTATGAAGTGCAGCTTCATAACAAAGCTTGCTTTGTTTTCAGCGAATCTCAAAAAAATGAGAAGTCTTTTACTGGCAAGTTGCCAACACAAACACTGGGCCCATCTACCTACAAATAACACATAAATCTTGCTCGGGTATAGAGTCTCGTTCGTAATATTTCTACGAAGACTCGGATAGAGTCGTATGTGGATGTGGTGTTGAGGTTTCTAAGGTGAAAAAAATATATTTATTAACCGACTTCAAAAGGAGAAGGATCTCTCGTATGTATTTTTTTATGTTTCTTACCTCAAAACCCCGTTTGGTATCATTAAAATTTGGTTCAGTACCGAGTACCGTGAAACCCTGTGGACAAAACTACTAAGCTGACAAATTTTACTGGTTGAAGTTGGTTCTTTTTTCTTTAGTTATTGAATAATCTAACTTGCCAGTGTTGCATGAAGTTACTAGGGGACCCGATCGCCCGACAGACATAGTCCTTCTATATATGAATATTAATTTCGAATTAGTAAAATTTTCCGCGTTTTCTTATTCTACTGACAATACAAAACTAAAAAAAAGTTTTTTTGCGAAATTAGTTCATCGGGTCACGTGTACCGTATACCGTATACCGTAAACAAACGAAGAATGGATTTTATACGATTTTAAAGAAAAAAGAGTCGACTTCAACCAAGCCGCCTGTCCGTAAAGTATCTAAATTTTTCCTCGATTTTACGGGTTTGTCATTATCATACCCTGATTTCCTTATAAAAAAATGTTTTATAAACGACCGAGTTATCCGCGAACAAAATTAAAAAACATATTAATGCGTCCGAATTATGAAAAATTTATTCGTTATAAACATCCATCCATACAATTTATTCCTCTTTATAATATTTATAACAAATAATGCAATAATTTCGACCTTTGATTAGAAGCCCTCAAGGACGAATAATTTCCCCTGTTTTTTTTCACATTTTCCATTATTTCTTCGCTCCTAATAGTTCCTCGATAAATGGTCTATTCAACGTAAAAATATTTTTTCAATTCGAGTAGTTTCTGAGATTAGCGCGTTCAAACAAACAATCTCTTCAGCTTTATAATATTAGTATAGACTTCAATATTTCTTGTAATGCAATCATTTTATTTATAAAGTAGAGTAAATAAAAATGTATGGATAGATGAAGTTATTTATGTTGTAGTTCGTCAGAGTTTTCTTGTAATTAATGTAACTGCTGGAAATTTATTTTTTGTATACATTTTCTTCAGTGGTCGTAGTAGTAATTTGTCAATTTTCTCCGCTCCAGTACCAATAGAACGTAACACACCCTTTCAACCCCATTTCCAGGGCTCGCAGTCACGCCATGTGTCGACTTTCTTTCGCAAGAATTTTGTGCATAGCGTTTTTCTAGACTTTTATACTATTTATGTTGTTAACGTTTAGGTATTTTTGGTTTAGTATCGGCTGACTTTGATTAATTTAGTGATGTAAATATGTACTTGTTGATAGTTTTAAAAAACAGTATTAATAGAACTAAGAACTTCGGTAAAATTCGGGTAAATGTATTGCCAACACCATGAGCTGTTCATTACAAATAGTACTTATTATACCTGTGTATTAGATAGTAGTTAGTAGATTAGATATAGGGTAAAAGTAAATATACTCAGACAGATAATGACATGAATTTACTGTCCATTTTCATACCAGAACACATTAATACCTATTAGTGATTTTGTATCCTATTCAGATTCACTTACAGAACACCCAAAAAACATGTCCGGGTCAGGCTTTCCATTCCGTACTTACCTTTTCTTGGCATAAGGTATCAAAGAGTCCCATAAATATTTCATGCAGCCCGCCGCCCGCCGCCGCCACTGCCGCCGCCGCCCCGTCTCGGTCAGGGAAGGCTCTGGCGGAAACCGGGCAATCGATACCAGAAGAGCATGTGTCGGACCGTCTCCTTGTTTCTGTCTGTTTCTTATCTGTTATAAGCACTTATATTTAATGGAAAACTGCGCTGTCGTTTTCACACACAATATAGTATATTATACATATTGGAGAGGCCTATGTCCAGCAGTGGACAAGTATGGGCTGATGATGATGATGATGATAGTATTACTATCTGGACCTGGCACATATTTAATTTTTGCATTACATTATTACTAAAGATTTTATCAATTACAATTACAAAAAACGGTCAAACAACTGAACACAAAAAAAAGTTACATTAAGATAGATATCGTTGTGAATTTAAACGGTTACTTCTCATGCGAGAAAATATTGAAACGTTATAGGGTTTGAACATTTCTGGACATATTTAATTAGTGATATCCATACGGTTGTTGTTGGCTCCAGGTGGAAATTTCAATAAGGCCGTAATATAAGGAAAAAACTACAAAAAGGACTACAAAAACACAGATATTACATAAGTATTGGTAGGTCTCTGCTTATTAACTAGCTTAAAACCAAACGTACCTAAGGCCATTGACTCGTTACACCAAACCAGTTACAGGTAAGTACATTTCTTACGTCATGATGAATCATGCTCATAAACTATACAAAACTATACTATAAGTTACAGTCACAAAAGTATATGTACATAATACCAACTAAACTTTTTTTGTACGGAAAAAAAATTACTCCGTTTTTATACATCTACATTTACGTATTTGTAATACGTTTGACGCAGTTATTGAATAGTTAACCAAGTACCTTCATACCTATAATTTAAATCTAATATATAAAATTCTCGTGTCACAGTTTTCGTTGCCATACTCCTCCGAAACGGCTTTACCGATTTTTACCAAATTTTATATGCGTATCCAGTAGGTCTGAGAATCGGCTACTATCTATTTTTTATCCACCTGCCAGTTGTATTTCTCCCAATACACGGGGTACAAAGGCAACTTATTATGGCAAAACAAATGTTTGCCGGGACAGCTAGTCTAATATATAAAATTTACATGTCACAATGTTAGTTACCGTACTCCTCCGGAACGGCTTTACCGATTTTTACCAAATTTTATATGCGTATTCAGTAGGTCTGAGAATCGGCTACTATAATTTTTTTATGAATGTACCAGTTATATTTCTCCCAATACACGGGGTACAAAGGCAACTTATGGCAAAACAAATGTTTGCCGGGACAGCTAGTATACACATAAAACTGACTGACTGACAATGCACAGCCCAAACGGCTAAACGTTAGGAATTTGGTGCGTTAAGAAAAAAAATCCCGAAATTCCCACGGGAACGGGATTTATAATGGCAAAACAATGTGTGCCAGGTCCAGATAGTAATCAATATTTAGCATACTTTGCTTTCTTTCCATTTGGGTTTACTCAATGCAAATTTCACCTGGCTAGACTCACTTGAAAAAGATAAGTGCCCCCTTTGCAATCTTACCATTGGATTTTTTTACTTTTATACTGGACAGTTGGAAATAAAGAGTAGGTATATAGGCGAGAGAGGTCCCCACCCATCAGGAACTCACCTATGACGTCAAGTCCGGTAATTATAAATCAATACAATCTATAATCAGAACATGGAATCTTTGTCAAAATATAAAGCTTTTTTGTAACGTCCAAAATAAATCACAGGGGCGTGTTATTGGAAAAGCCTATTTCCAGCACTGGACGAATATAGGCTGATGATTATCGAACCATACCGTATACGTGTATATTATAAAGCCAATTATGCATTCAACTTTCCTTTTAATGACCTAAATAATTCAACCAAAGCGACTTCTAAGGTCTTAAAAGAGGAGCTTTCGTTCATGTATGTCCTTATTTTCCTTCGTGATCTAATAATCTAAACCACCAATACTACGTATGCGGTAACATAGGTAAGTATACCTAGCAATTTTCAAAGCAAAGTGTAAGTAATAATTTCGTGCGAGACATCGCGAAACTTTTGTTATAGGTAATAACTTTTTGGAGCTTTCTGCGGTCTCCCATATTTGCTGGGGAAAGTTCCTTTCATCGTGCCAATCACGCAGAATTACCGACAACTTTTTTTGAGATTTAATGAAACTTGCGATCTAGCATTGTAGATAATCATGATGTAACACAATAATTTGATAATCAATTTATTTGTAGTTACCTAGTTCAGCAGCTATTACTGACGTTACATCATTTATGATCAATCGTTAGGTTTGATTTGTACGATACATTTATAACCGAAAAACATACAGATACACACATAAACTCACGTTTTTCATGCCCAAACGGTAGACCTTTGGAGATATGATACCTCCTACATCCACTTCTATTGTAACAAATAGGCAAAGTAATAGGGCCTAGGGGTATTAGTGCTAAGTGGCCGGCCTATAGCCAAATTCTCCCTTTCGCATCCCGGATATCCTTTAGTCATTTACGCATTCCAGGCCAGCATGGGACTAAATTGTTTTAAATAATATTAATCTAGTTACCAATAAACGCTGCCACTTACATAAAGAAACTGCTTATTATAAGTGGCGTGAAGTTATTATTATTTGACCTATAAGTGACAAGTTATGTCGAGCTTGACATTTCTTTGGATTAGTTATTCCGCTATTGTTAGTAAGGTTTCCAAGTACTTCAATAAATAGTAACAGCATATTCCAACAGCGTACCATCTCCATTCTCACGTAAAATTAATATTTTATAGGTAGGTACTACATAATATTTAGCAATTTGGGCAGAAGCTTGACAGAGCAGAGGTGTCCCTTAGGTCACTTTTGGCCAGACAATTCGTGCTGCGAATGAGTGAGAGAGGCTTCCAGCATAGGGGTGCCCCCCCCGTAATTAAAAAAAAATACGTTATTCCGACTCGCACTTGCTCTCTTGCTTTTTATCTTAAAAGGTAAAAATATAACTTAAATCAGCATTTTTCTTAGGGGAAACTCTAATTGCTTAAAAGCTTTATTACTGCAGGGTTCATGCAATGACCTTCACGAAAGCACCAGACGGAACAGCAATTAAAGCACAAAACGGCGTTATTTAGGAATTTTGATGAGGTCGTTCAACGAAATGAGATCCCCTTTCATACTTACCTAATGATGATTTGACCAGCATTTTTTATTTTTAACACAGACAGAGTTTCCCTGACTAAACTAAGTCTGAATATTAATTTCGAATTAGTATAATTTCCCGCGCAATTTATCTTTTCTTTTTCATACAATTTTTTCTTTCACATAAATTTCTTATCTTCTGATATTATTAAGCACAACAAAAAAAGAATTGGAGAAATTGGTTTAGTCGTTCTCGAGTTTTGTTCTTAGCATTAAGGTATTCCATATCCATTACATAGTTTTATTACTCATTATAGCTATATAACTTTTAACTTAACCGTAGCACATAGATGCAGCATGCATTTCAATTGCATGCTGTGATTATTAAAATTGTATAACAACCGATATTCACGCCTTTTGTGATAATGAGTAATTTCTGTGAGTAAAATAGTTTGGTATGACTTTAACAAACTATTTTGTAGCTCAAGTTTGCGACATATTTTTGACACAAATGTCGGCTTTTGTAAAGGGGAATTTCCGAGATTCTACCAGTTAATGACTCTTAAACTTGATCTTTTGTTAAACTTTTGATTGATTTGGCGTTTAGCGCAAAGTTCGGTTGCTAACCGCCGCCCTTCATCAACTCGAGCAACTTGCAAAAAGTTACAAAACTCTCTTCATTAGCAGAGTGTTTGCACCAAATATACAAACTTACAATTGGAGTCATTTTGGGGTTAATGTTTCATGTTGTTTCGGTTTATTAGGTAATATCGGTAGTAAGTTAGAGTCATAAATTAGTTGACTATGTTTATGAGTCCTCTTCGTAGTAATTTTCTTTTATGTCAAATATTGCGGGGAAAGGAAACCTTAATGAATATAGGATTTGTTTTTACGTAGGTTCCAACAACTATATAAAATGACAAAATGGGTACGTATCAACCATAAGTAGGTATCATGGTTTGTAACCATGTATCTACTTGTAAGACAGGTACCTATACGTAGATCCCTACCTGCAAAGGTACATGGAACAGGGAAAATGGGAGTCCCTTATTTATGAGGAGGAAAGTTAACTATTCGTTACTTTACAGTGTTGTTTACTTTTCCCATTTATTTGTTACAGTGAAACAAGATGAAGATAAAGCAGTCTCGAAACGGTAATTTAGAAAGCGACAATAGGTTCGGGATCATATCAACAGTATTGATAAATCCAGAAAGCCGCGACTGGTATTATTTGAATAACTTGAACACACTTCAGAGCCAGTTGAGCGGTTCAAGCCGCTACACAGAAGTGAAGCTAGACAACTTAAGCACTTACATAGAAAACTTTGGACATTTGTCAAATACATCGGAAGTGCTGACGAGTGATAGCGAAGACACCCAACTAGTGTACAATCGGGAATACGTGAACAAGGAGAACCAGAAAAACTTATTGA
Organism: Conopomorpha cramerella; assembly: GCA_012932125.1. Taxonomy (NCBI): domain Eukaryota; kingdom Metazoa; phylum Arthropoda; class Insecta; order Lepidoptera; family Gracillariidae; genus Conopomorpha; species Conopomorpha cramerella. The sequence goes on from SJJU01016466.1 coordinate 16,015, forward strand.
AATCATTAGACCGCAGTGCCTCCGTCACTCTGGATAATTGTGTTGACAGTTTTATTGTATCATCCGAAACTTTGAATGGTAAGACAAACTATGTAAATAATCTCACTGGTAAGACAAATTATGTAATAATATACTGACCTGGCCATCGCACTAAATAATCTAATTTACACGTGTTTTCATGCGATGGCCGAGTCAATATATTTATTTAAATAAAACATATATATATATTTATATATTTAAATAAGATGCTGTTAATGATTACTAACAACTTAATGCTTCGAGTACGGAGATTCCAGACACAATTGAATTTCAATTGTTATGGACCACGATCGTGGTCTTAGGGACTGGACGTATTAAGACAGAAAGTCGCTTAAGTAGAGACTGAATTAGGTTGTTCTCAAGCAAGATAGACAAGTGTACCGATTAATCAATACATAGTATAAAACAAAGCCTCCCGCGGTCTGTCGCTATGTAAGCTGATCTTTAAAACTATACTACTGTGATGCGGTTTCCTTAAATAGATATAATGATTTTAGAGGAATGTTTATATGGGAAACACTATTTATAATGTATATTGGCTGTGGTCCAGTTGGTCGGACCCTTGACTTGTAACCGGGAGGTCCCGGGTTCGAGTCCGGCTACTGGACGTGTACCAATGGGACTCTTTTTCCAGAGCCTATGTACGCAACGCAACGCTCGTACGGTGAAGGACAACATCGTGATGAAACCCGCACACCACAAGTGTGTGAACCCTATAACGGCGATGGGCTCACCCCCTGTCACGTTGGGTTAAATACGCTTGGTGAACCGTGGGTATTTGCTTTAGCAAGTGCCTCTGCCTACCCCTCTTTGGGATTAAAGGCGTGAAGTGTATTTATTTATTTTTTTAATGTTGTCAGCTAGTTTCAAATAAATGATTGAATTTGTTTGATTACCTGTAACAAATCGCCCTGAGCGTTAAGGTCGCCATTTGCCAATCTCACCATTGTCAATTGTACATTTGTAGTGAACCTAAAGCAATAAAGAATATGACACATTAATTTAGATATTTACTCCCAAAAAATATAATACACTTTTATATGTTGCATATCTACTCATGTAAATTCATTGACATATATTTAAGTAATTAATTAGAAATTTAACTTGTTTCGAAACAGATAATTTGTCTTTGAGCGCTGTATCTTACGTATTCAGATTAAATAGGTTAATGCTTCGCCGCTCTTGCAGACAATAGTACATTGCCCGCCTACGTGAATGATGAAGAGAGAGTGTCAGACAACAGGGACATGCACAATAAAGTAAAGAAAGCCGTACCGCGAGGCATCGTAAATCCAAATTACCCTGGCTTTCAGCACTTCGCACACACCCTACAGGTAAAGCTTTTATTACACTTTGAAACCTTCGAAGTGAGACTCACAGAGACATTTGAGTAAACATAGAAGTCATACAACTTTAAGATCCAATAATTTTACTTAAGGAGGTAGTTTTTACTGTCTTCGTCTTTCCCTTGTTTTTCCTGAGCCGATAAGTAGGAAACCACAGTAGCAGATACTTACTGTTTATGTATGCACCTATAGAACGAATTAGAAATAAAAATAAGAATTACATAACCTGTTTGAAGGATTTAGGCAAATGTATCAGCATTTGCGCACCCAACGTGATACAACGTTCTCATCTATAGATCGGATAGGTAATGTCATCTCAATCGTGCTTCCAAAATTAGTATGTAGAGTATATGTATTATGTACCTATAATAAGCTTATTTTTTCACGTTGTAGGAATATACAACTCCAGGAGAAACATCGTCGGATAATGATATGACGGATGACGATAACGACGTAGAAATAACTGATATTTCGAGTTATACGAAAAGCCATCACGAAGTTTTAGACAACAACAATGCACAACATGACTATACATCAATTCAAACTAACGATACCGTAAAGGAAAGAGAAGATCAGATGACTGATGTGCAAGCGACAAAAGATTTACCAGATCTTTTGAAAAACGTAAATAAAAATACTTCAGTAGATAATTTTTATTGCGATATAGAGAATAATTTTGATACACATGACATAATTGGTGATTTTAATAAAGAATTAGAGGCAGAGATTAAACAGCTGTTGAACTACAATTTGAACATTAACGATGACATAGAAGAACTAAAGAAAGATATAAAGGATAACTTTTCAAAGCCCATTGAGAATACAATAAATAATATCAGCGACGTAGTAAATCACGTGATAAAGAAATTAGTAGAAACACAGAGTGAAGTGGAATCGGAGATTAGTCGCCGGAGAGACTCTGAGACTGTGTCATTATCTACTTTGGGTGCGATATACAAAGAGTCAGTCAAAGAAGACAGTTTAGAAATGAATCGCGATAGTGCGAGGCCAACATTTCTTTTACTTGAGAATAACTTTGACCCCGAAAGTACAGATGCTGTCTTATCGGACGGTAAAGATGAACTAAACGTTACGGAGGAAGATTATAATGCTGATTTCGTAGTAGACATAGAAACCACAATAAAACAGCTGAGCACGGAGTTGCGAAAATTTATTCCGAAATTAGAAGAAATGCGCGATAGCTCTAGTTTAGGCCCTTACGGTATCACACAATGTGATATGATCAATAGAGATCGTAATTGCAATCAAATCGATCTTATTTCTCCACGGAACCATCTCAACTGTGCGGCAAGTATTGAACCAGTAAGAAATAAAGAAGAGAATAAAATAAATTTACTAGAAAAAAAATCAGAAACTGCCAAAATTAGGCATGTGAATTATAGGAGCAAAGTGTGAGTATTATTTACCATATTTTTATACTCTACACTAAATTACATATGTAGTTGATCGTGAATTAAGTTATTAAAGTATAGTTTATGGTTTAGAATTGTATAACTTGCACACGTGGTTCATTAACCTGGTGTTCCTAATTTGGGCGGTTGACTGAACTCCGGGAAGACGCCCGCTCGGTGTTGGGTTAATATAAACAAATGAGGCGAGCTGATTCAATTAGCCGGAGTCACTGAGTTGGACGATATTGTCAGTATTATCTGTGGCACTAGTACTAAAATGTTGTATTTTAACAGCACAAGAAGTCCAAGAGAGCGAAAAAATTATTGCATCTCTACTGGTACCGTCCACAAATCTATTGCTACAGAAGATTCGGATTTGGGTAAGATTTGTTATTTTATTTTATTTAAATGGAATAATTCAATGATGAAAACATTTTCACAGTACCCTACACTTGCCTTGGTTATATTGATATGTAATGGTGTTACAGGTGGTTTTGATGTATACAACATAGAGACTGCTCTCCCGGATATCGATTTAGATGCAATAGAGAGCCATATAAAAGCAGCTAAAGATGCCGAAAGAAGGGTGAGTGGAAATTTAAATGTAAACATTTAAAATGATCTAACTACCTATCTACTAGGTATAGTTAACTATCTATATTTATCCATCCCAGAGAATTTTTAGAAATACCTTTTGCTTATATGTAAGAGGCACTGGCTGCTTTTTATTTATTTAGAAAACATAAAACTACCCATTGAAAAAAAATACATGCGTTCTGTTTGTTAATTCCCTTTAAAATCAATGTTACCTGGAATATTTTGAGCCGGTTGCAAAATATTTTGTGTGTCAATTATTTAAATTTTGGTATGTATCTGCAACGGTAACGTTATCGAGGCGCAATTTTTCCGTGATATTATATAGGGTCGGTGGAGCCTGAACACGAGCAAAAAAGTGTAGTTGTAGTGTACATTATTTCGTCCCTTCAACTTAGTCTAATATGGGTTGGATAATAGGTTGATGCCTTGGTAAAGTCAAGGACTGAGGGAGTATAACACTTTCGGTTGTTTATAAAACTGAATAGGTAGGTACTTATATTAAACTTCAATGTTTAAATACATAAACTCTATGTTAATATCGATTTTTAAAAACGCCGTGTTGCGTTCCGGAACTAGGTGTCTAATTTAATATCATGTGTAGGTTGATGCTACCTACATAAGCTTATTTATATAAACAGCTTAAGACCCTTTCTAAAAGCATTAAGGTAAAACTATGCACTTGAATCTCCCGAGTTAGTTAAACTAACTGTAAAAAAAATATTATTTGCACCTTCACCAGCGAACCGCAACCATGTGTATGTACCGATCTAACTGTTTGCTAATAACCTTATATTTTAACAACCAATAGGTAGGCCCCAATGACTTTCTACGGTAGGTGGAGGTGGACGTTCCAACGTTTGCGTTTGTAGACCGTCATCGCCAGTCTCCGACAAAATATTAGGCAACGTGTACGTTTCACTGGTGCCTCATTCTTTTGTTTTTGTACCATTATGGCGTCGCTGCCATACATCAATCTTGAACAAAGGCATTACAAGAAGGATACGCGATTTCTATTGGATCTTTATACGATAACGTATGATAATCATGAATCTGTTGATAACGTGTGTTGCCTCGTAAGTTGTAATTTTACGTTTTTTGTAATTTATAGGCAAACGAAAGCAAAAGCGCTTTAGAATCAGTGATTTGTGAAATTGAAGGTGAACTCTGGTGTGAATGTCTTGTTTAAAAACATTGAACCATAAATTGGAACGTTATTACACATTCTCCCTAGTTCTCAGTAAATGATTACTAGCTAAATGGAACGCAATTCGTCCTTGCCCTAAATGTCATTTTCATTTCATGTGTTCTTTCTCCAACTGTCAGAACGACAATGAAAGCCCTATTTTGTAAACGTTGTTCTGTTCTTTTAGTTTAGTTTTAGAAAATAATTCACTAACTTGCCATATTGAACCAAAATAAAGAAGACTGATTAAGTATATTAAAATGTTTGAAAGTTTAGTTACCAATGTAAAGCGTAGATTTAGTAAATCTTCGGACTATGTTCCCGAAGATAAACATATTACGTCCGAGAAAACAGGAATTAAACGTGCTTTACGAATATTTCGTTCCAAATTTCAACATAAACCTGAATTAATCCCTCCTGAAGACGTGTGTGATGATATTGCTTTAAGTCCCCGTGCCACAGGGTCCGCAGAGTGTGCACAGACAGAAATAGAGTGGCCTATGATCATTGATAATAATCCCAATATCTTGGACAAATTCACTCAAATAGTCACCCTGTCCTACAAACCTACTGATGCTAATCATGTAAATACCTATCTTAACTTAAGAATGTACTATTGACATAAAATATGTTCTGATGATGAAAGTGTTTGTTGTTGTGCCGATGGATCTCATCTATAGAGATTTTCAAATCCTGTTCCAGAAGCGAAATGACCGTGAAGAAATACGAAAGCGTCTTGCTATGGGAGCAGAGGCTGACGAATATTACAGTTTGGGACACATTGACAGGCCAGGAAGAAAGCCTAGTTTACAATCTCGCCTTCAAAGTGGTATGTGTTTTCTATAGTTTAATCACCATCCCATAATACTGTTACACATATCAAATTGTCTGGTGAGGGGTATATAGTATGTGGTGTTTGCTTGAAATCTCCATAACAAACTATTTATGTGGACAAACTACAATTTGCTCATTTACTGAAAGAACTCGACATGTCATAATGTGACACTGTGTAGAATTTTATTACTATTACTAAGGATTCTTTTCACAATAACAAAATATTCTGAAATATCATGTTTTAGCAATTGAGCAACTTGTTTTCTGTGTATTTAAATTGTTAATCAATTTGATTTACAACTGCCTATAACAAATAAAATACAATTATGTCTATTGTCCGGGTAACTTTTGGGATGCCTAAATCTGGATATTGCACCTCATATGCCTTGTCCAGTGTATGTCACACAATACAATAAATATCATTTAATTCTGACTAGTGAGGGGTACAAAGGAGGGGTGGGGGGGAGGTTCTGTTGACATGCCAAATGTTAATGCTTTAATTAGTACTAAATAGACATTATTGAATTTTGATTGTTGTCAAGGGCTGCAATACAGACCACTGCTTAACACTTTTGTGGACACTCAAATTACCATGTTCAAAGATTTATTGACGGGGGTGTGATGTGTCTGCAAAAGGGTTATTGGGTTAATGTTCCCTATTCTTTCATGCCATCAGTCCTCTGTTTACTCCATATCTTGTGCTAACCCTTATTGTGGTGTCACTATACAGGGATGAATCTACAAATATGTTTCATGAATGAAACTGCCTCAGATAATGAATCTCAGATGTCAGATATTGAGAAAAGTTCAAACTCAAACAGTAGAAGTCTATCAAGGTCAAGTATATTCAGCAAATCAAACTTCAGCCTTAACAATCATCCATATCAGACGAGACCACTCTCAGTAAATATTACAAAAAATGATAAAATCAGCACAGTTCAAAGTGGTAAGTCAGTTTACTAATCTATTTAAATTATTTCTTTGGCTCTTGGTTCTCATAATTGTTTGTAAAAAATTAAATGTGTGTGTTTATTATTACTTGGTAATATGTATTGTTCTTGTATGTTGTTTAATGTATGTTCACATAGCATATTAATGGTCATTCATTCCTTTTTGTAATGTGTGTGATATCCTAACTCTTTCTGTGAAGACATTGAATTAGAGACTGTATATAAAAGCCTATTTTTAAAATAAGCTTTAAGCCATGATAATGTAACAGGACAAAGGAACTACTTTTATGAATAAGATTAAAAATGGATAGTATATAAACATGCATCAAAAAAGTCTAACCTAACCAAAATACTGACTTAGCAACAAAATTACTGATTTGGTCATCTAATTGCTATTCTGATGATAACTTTGGCTTTTTAGGTGTGCAAGTTAGTAATTTTCATGTACAGTTTATTATTTTCCATATAAAATCGTGTAATCTTATTGCACCATTATTAGGACTGTGAACATGTTTATTTATCAACTGTTGATATGATGATTGTTAACTTGTTATACTTGTTGTAATGACATTGTCATAGACAATCATTAATATAATTACAAACATTGATAAGAGTAGGTATGTATTTTTAAGAGTAGGTTTTTTGATTAAAACATTCCTGTCCAACTAAAAAAAATAGATACAGTATATGGGTAGTTTGGTATATTTCTCGGTAATAGTATATAAGTGTAATTTCAAAAAACAGTATGCGGATGTGCTTGCTAAGCAAATACTCACAGTTTATCACCCAACATAACCAGGCAATTTGTGAGGCAAGTCCATCTCCATTTTAGGACCAAATATCTTTCAGTATGTGTATAGGTTTCCACACTGTTTTCTTCATCTCAAGTGAGTAATATAATAGTATAAAAATGTTTTAGTATTAAACCCACAACCTCAAATTTACTACCTATGATTTTCAAAGTTAGTAGTTAGCATAACTGATGTTTGACAAATTATAGTAATGATGCACAACACATGCTGTACTAATAATATGTAGTGTATGCAATATTCATATAAGGTATTTAAAATGTTAATGTTTTCAGGTGGAAAGTTGAGGCCGTCCATCCTGAGCACCAAAAGTACAAAGTCCCGATCAACACACTCTCTGAGTAACATAGAGATAAAGGAGTCAGATTTTTTCGCCCTGCAGGCCACACTACAAACAGAGGCCAGGATAGCTCTTGCACAGGCAAAAGAAATGGCTAGAATACAAATGGAGGTGAGGTTTTACAGCTTATTTGATTTAAACATTCTAGGCTCATATAATCTAATGTAAAAAAGCAGTATCTAGTTAACAGAACTTTACCATGGAAAACTCTCTGTGTTTTCCAAAATAATGATATATGGGATATTTTAATGATGATGTCAGCCCCATTAAAAAAAGTTAAATTATTACAAAACATAAATTTAGTCATTCATTTCAAGTTAAAACAATATTCAGGCTTCAATAGCGGGTTTAGCTAATAATGTTTGATAGAAACCTACGCCGTTGGCTGGCGCTGAACATAAGCCATATTTTTTGTTAGCTGTCCTATAAAGTATGGACTTTTTTAAATGGCATGTTGTGTGGTTAGCGCGAGAGGCGCGCGCGGCCGGAGTCGCCGGTGACGAGCATGCTCCGCGGCAGCATGGAGAAGGCCGGCGTGCCGCTGCCGCCCGACCGCCGCCGCGTCTCCAGGCATCTACTCACTGACATGAACCTGGCACAGTTGCAGGTTAGTATTTCTTCAAAAAGGGGAAGAAAACGAAGTTGAATGCAGATGACGCTTCTTAGGATGACCCATATACCACCAATGGCAACCTTTCAAATGAACTTTATGTGACAATCGATGGTTAACCGTGCTGTTTTTGGTTAAGCGATACTGGCGCCATTAATTCATGAGCCTTCTTCGATATTACTTACACATCAACAAGGGTTTTGGCGCGTGAGTGATGATTTTTAACGTGTTTTACTGATTACCAAGAAATGATAGTATACGAACTCCTGTGTACTATATCTCTATCTTATCTTGATTTCTTTTAGGTGCTTGTATTGTGATAATGTTGAGCACTATCCATAAAAACAAGATTGCATGGGTTTAAATTGGGTGCTGAACTTTTTAGGCACACACCAACGTCCTTACCAATAAACGCAGTTTAACTATTCCAAATATACACCCAGCTCAACTTGTCAGTTTGTATGTCAGGAATAACCGCTTTCAGCAGACCTATTATAGCTTTGGTATAAGTTATATCGCGTTTATTAGTAGGGGGCAAAAGTTTCTTGTGAATAGAATGAACGTTCTATGTATGATGATGAAATCGTATTATATTGTTTTAAGAAATAATTACTTTACCTTTAAATGTTATTACCTAATGTGATAATATATAACATTTCTATCTGCTACAATTTAATGATCGCTGCAGTATATTTATTTCTGACTTACTTTAAAAAAACACATTTATCATAGCATATCTAATGTATTACCTACTCTACATTACCAATAAAATTTCCACATAAACGGCGCGATAAAGGTAACTTGTGCAACACCTACTGCGTAGTAACATAAGCGGCCAAGATTTTCATTCACAAGACGTGTGCCATACGATATCTCTGTCTATTGCATTTAACATGGGTAGGAACGTAAAGAACTATGTCATACTATTTATATAACTGGCTTAACAGGGGCACCCAAGATTCCTTGTTTCGTATAAATAAAAGGAAGTCAACATTATCCAACAAATATACTCTATTACCACTAATGAATAAGTGTGCTCCGTCGTAGACCACATCGCTGCTTAATATCAGGCAGGAATGTGGGCAAAGGCTATTTCACTGTGTTAAAAAAAAATGTCACACAAGTCTTGGATGCCCATGTTAAACCCACTTACATGCTTTGTAGGTATACCTATTGAAACTCCATAATATGAAGTTTAAAGAAAACACAATGCTATAAAAATACTGGAAATTGTTTCTTGCTTGTTATTTTCAAAGAAAATTGCGATGTTATCTCAACACCATGTTAACGGCAATTGTCTAATTATTTACGGCACATAAACGCATTAAGATTACATTTTTCATTAGTAAAATACCTAACTTTTGTACTTGTCTGACTATGGATTGACTATGTGGCCTAGTTGGATCACTCTAATTACAGTCGATATATTTAGGACCGCGTTTAGCTACAAGAGCGTTTCTAGGTTAACAATTTAACAGAGAGCCCGACAATAGTAAGTAATATTTTTCGAAGTGCAGTGTAAATGATTAAGTAATCCTGACATGTTTTTAAAGAAACGGGCACTGACATTATATTAAAACTTTAAACCGGGTATTGCGGCGCGAAAATTAACCAAAGACAAGCATTGCGCTTACCTTCGTTGTTTGCTCGACGTTTCTACAGTTACATGTGTCGTGGTCCCGAGCATTCGCGTCATAATACCCGGTTTAAACTTAATCTTGACATTTGTCTGAATCACGATACTCTATATACTACCCATGTCGACTCTGCTCTCCACCTTACATACCGGGCTCTATGTTAAATTGTTTACCAGTTAGGACCAGGTTTGGAATATATCTTAATTGAGACAAAAAAATTCTTGAGCCATATCAGTACTAGGTGTAAGCGACACGTAGTACTGATTTATGTTAGCAGTTTTTCTCATTTTAACTGACTTTAAAGGTTCTCAATTCGATGGATTTTTTAAATATTTTTTTATGTTTGTTACCTCAAAACTTTTGACTGTGTACCGGAGTGAACCGGAATTTGGATTATTCTGTTTTGTTTGAAAGCTGTTGTTTCCCGTTTGGTCCTGTTTGGTTCAGTTCCGACAACGAGTAAACCACTAAAGTCTTAATATTTTACTGGTTGAAGACGTTTTTTTTCCTTTGAAGCTATACGCAAACACGAATAGCTAGACAAACTTTCATGAGCAGAGTTCTGTGCTTGAGAGGTATTATAGAATACGGCCTTAATGTTAAAGATAAGTGTAGAGACGCAAAATTTTGGCTAATTATCCTCGCTTCCGGCAAGCGCGGTGCATTCAAAGTGTTTATCGATTGGCACGAATCAGCGGCGACCTTGGCACGCCGGCAGTTCGTTCACAACAAACAATGCTACGCGAAACAAAGATAATCACTTGACTTACATTCGCGTTTTTTTGAGCGCCCATTTATTCATGACAATTACGACACCTTGTTTGTCAATAAAATCGCAGCAATGGCTGTTTTTATATTATTTGGGGTATTGTATGAGAATGACATTGGGATAGGATCTGCGAAGGCTATTTTAGCACAATGAGTGACTAACGTCCATTGACGTACCTTGGAGGCCTATGTCCAACAGTGGACGCCAGTGAGTGAATCATCATTAGATGATCTATTAACTAAGAATTGAATTAAACCAAAATATTGATATAAATTCGTAAAGTGGGATTTTTTACATTCATGGCACTTGGATCGATATATGTCTGGGACTAAATCGGCATACAGCTACATCGTAAAGTTATGATATATAAGTAACCGTGAAAATTCTACGCACTTGATACTTTTACTTATAAATTGCGGTGTAGGTAGAAATTTAAAAGTTATTTTTATTTATTACTACTTTTTTGGAGACTGACACCTTGTTTTGAGCTATATTACGGGGTACTAAAATCCAATTAAAAAAAATATATATTTAATGAAACAGTGTATGTATTAATTTGGGCGTTAATGGGTTAATATTAGAATGAAGGTGTTTTTGTGAGTGTCAGTCATACAATTCGCATGCCAACTTCTTCCTGGATTTAAGCCCAGAAGCTTAAAACACAACGGCAATAACTTTTTCGCTGAAAAAATAAAATTATTTCTTGGCAACCTGATTCTTTTATTTATGATTTTGTTTCTTCCATCTTTTTACTATCATGCTATTTACAAACTTGAGGTTTGGACACACGAATGAATTGGTATGAATGAAATTGTCCTTGTTTCATGAAAAAAGTACCTATTGAACTTGACGACACAAAGCGCTCGTAGCCCAGCTGGCTTCAGTGATCAACCGATTGTCGATTTAAACACAGCTCACCAAGGGCATTTAACTTAATGACGTATAAACCTTGTGGATTCAAGACCATACTATTGTTCCACTATAAGCATAAACGGAAAGACGTGGCGTTACGAAGTATGCAGGGTCATTATACATTTATACTATACTAGTAGATGCACTGCTATTAAATCTTCTTTTTTTTAGTTTTTGTCATCGGTTACGTTATTGGAGTACTAGTCCTGTGCCCCGGTGGTGTTACCTTCAGTTTATTTCGTCATGTAGTACTTTCGGAATAAATAATTAAAACACTAGGTTTCGACCAAATCCGTACAATAGTATTCGCTTTAAAGAATAACAAATAAACACAAAAACATCTTGCTAATATTATAAACGCGAACATTTGGACGTTTGTTATTTCTCTTTCACTCAAAAATTAACTGAACGGATTTCAAAGAACAACAATATCACATACGTCGGAGTAACACATAGGCTATATTTTATATCGAATTTCCCACGTAAACGATGTAAGCTGCAGCTTATAGGTGTGAAATAGATCAGCAATAAAAAATATAATGTTTACTACATTGCAGGTGATAGTGAACGAGCTGCACTCTCAGATCGAGTCGCTGAACGAGCAGCTGGTGCGGCTGCTGCTGGCGCGCGACGACCTGCACATGGGCCAGGACTCCATGCTCGTCGACATCGAGGACCTCACCCGCTACCTGTTAG
>SJJU01016468.1:0-12048 GCA_012932125.1 Conopomorpha cramerella
GCTTTATTCTCTGTGTATGGGCCTGTATTTAGAAAGCCCTAGATGCTTCCCGGTTGCACTGATGCAAATTATTATCACAGGTCGGTTGTGACCCAAGATTTCAAGGTGTGGTTTTTGCATTATGTAACTGGGTGGGTTTATGTCGCTGGCTAGAAATATAAATTTTATTAGATAGGTAAGTACTTGATAACCATCCTATTAAAATGTAGAGGCGGTTAAAGGAGTGGTCTAGGTGTGTTGCTATGTATAATATGGTATGGTGACGAAAGAGTGAACGTATTTTGTGCATTGTTATCATCACCATCGTCATCATTAGCCCATATTCGTCTACTGCTGGACATTAGCATATGCTTTCGCATCCAGCCGTCTTGCGCCACGGTCACCAGTCCCCCTTGAGGCGGCATACCACTCCAGTTGCCGGAGACGCGGTCTCCACTCGAGAACCGTTGTACTCAACGGCATCGGTTACACGGCTAATGGTATATGTACTATATAAAAAATACACTTCACGCCTTTAATCCAAAGCGGGGTAGGCAGAGGCACTTGCTAAATAAGCAAATGCCCACGGTTCACCGAGCGTATTTAACCCAACGTGACAGGGGGTGAGCCCATCGCCGTCATAGGGTTCACACACCTTGTGGTGTGCGGGTTTCATCACGATGTTGTCCTTCACCGTACGAGCTTTGCGTTGCGTACATAGGCTCTGAAAAAGAGTCCCATTGGTACACGTCCAGTAGCCGGACTCGAACCCGGGACCTCCCGGTTACAAGTCAACATAAAGTGGTCCTAATAGTACTAACTTTGTGGTATTGAAATAAACTGGGTGTAAAGTTAGTAACTATAATCATAATTCACTATCAACGCAATTATCGCTTAGGAATCGTTATGTGTCGTGGTACGGGGGCATAACAACATACGCTATGTTGGCTGTCAGAAAATGTTTGGCAGTAACTGTCAGTGAAGTGAGCTGTTAGGTACTAAATGCTTGCTGACATTGCTGGTAGGATTAATTTTGTTAGGGATGATGCATTTTTAAGTAATAATTTTGCAAACTTTTAAACACTTCTAAGTGATTGCTGACAATCTTAAATGCTTATTTTCGGCCTGTGTTGTGAGCCCTACCCTGTATAAATTAACTTAATGAAAATATATATTTTTTTGTTATTTTCGTAAATTATTCTTCATGGTTAGGCTTACCAGCCGTGGTAACAATAGGGAGGTAACAGATACACAGCTCAATTTGCGACTGAGCTTGAGGAGGCAGGCACGTCGGCTAGACAACGCCGTTTCTCATGATTATTCAGTAGTTTGACACCACGTGACCTGCTTGATAACTAACTGGGTATAAGGCCGTGTATACACAGGGGGTGGATGTATAGGGTGAGGTTTGTAACACGTGCAAACAATTGAACATTTTGCGTGCGTTTCTGGAAATGTCAAAGCAACCCCTTCGTTGCGCTCTCGTGCCGAATGAACAGCTTATTAAATCTGGCTTGGAGTTGATTTAGAGTCTGGGAAATTTTAAATTGGCAGCTTGGCGTACCACAATGTGTCACTCTGTTTTGGTAAATAAAACCACCTTTTTGAGTTTTTCGAAACATATTGCAGATGGTATGGTAATACAAAATGTAAAAGTAAGAGTGAGTCAGAAATAAATCAATAAATGTTATACAAAATGGTATGTTGTCAACAGGTTATATGTTTTTCCAATATTCCTACAGAAATAAGAACTGTCGACAAAACAGCAAGCATAGAGGTACTAAGAGGGGAAAACAATCAGTGACAAGTCGGGTTGCCTAGCAATGAAGAAAAATGAAAAAGCTTAGTGACTCGGTCTTGTTCTGTATTATTGTTTGTACATAGTTGGTAATGGACTAGTAAATAAATGTATTCACGGGTAACTCCGGCGTTTCCTTTACAGGAACTTTCTAAACAATAGCGAGCTGTGGCCTTGAAATTAAGTATTAGAGTCTGAGAAACGACAAAAAAAAACTGCACATGTCAATGTCACCGTGTTTTTATAAATTCACGTATGCTGGTACTATAAAGGGAAGTACTTTAATCTTTTAGTTAACTCATTTCACCGAACAGAGACATTCCTTTTTTTTTAACGAAACTGCATTAACAGAGTCTGTGTTTCCAGCGCAGTGCAGTCTGAAGGTCTTCAAGTCGCGGGTGAATAGGTAATTTATGAACAAGTGTGCTGCATCGTAGACCACATCGCTGCTTAACATCAGGCACGTTGGTGGTCAAACAGTTGTTAATTGTGATACAAAAATTAAATTTGGCTAGTCCGACACTGGAATCGAACCACATAAAAATAAAAAAAAATGAACCCTCGCTATTTTATCAGATGAATCAGTTATTATTTACGTCCTTAAATACAAATATAGCAAAACAATAATGTTCGTAGAATAAGACTGCTATTCCTAAGAATTAGGCGCTTCGCGTCGTCCTACGCTCAAACAACGTTACCATCAATAAACGCTATTACTTACTGTCGCAAGTAAGCAGACACCCTCAACACCGCACGTATCGACGTAACCCTTCCGAGGGCGTACCCCGCCCGTCGAAGTCATAACAATAAAACCTCTGTCGTCTTAACTTGACAGTCCACGAAACTGTTAACCAGCCTCACTCTGTCACCGGTATGTTAAACACTCTCCTTTGCCCCAGTTGTTCACTCAAGTGGGGTCAACAGGGTCCGTTGCACCGATACGCGACTATTTTTAACCCCGTCGGGTGACGCAGGCAGCTCGTGAAGGGTTAAGGTCAGTGGAGGACTAATTAGGGTAACAATGGAGAGGTTTCTTTGGAAAATGAAATGTTTACTCGTTTTTAAACTAGATGGCGTTGCTTTTTAGTGGAGATCTGTCAATCTTGTCAGTTTAGGTCCTTTATAAACAGACAGATCGATTGCTTTAAATGTGTATTTAGGATAATATTGTCTCGTTTCTTATCTTCTAAAGTAAGGTGGTATTCCTAATATAATAAACTAAAAGATGACAAAAATGATGTGTAAGGGAATGTAGTATTGACAGTGTATAAGCCCATACATTTTTTTGGGCTTTGCTTTTCACATACAATCCATTCTCCCATCCAACCATCTATTGGCAATGTTTTTCACATACAATATTCATTTTAAACTTATAAGCGGTTACCCATTTTGAAATAATCCTTGCAAGTTGCAACTCAAACCACATCGCTATATAGTAACTAAATAAAGTTGATACCTGAACTAGTATGTTTTACTTTGAGAGAGTGTTCATTTTAAATTCTGTAAAGTTATCAAAAACCTTCATTGTAGTGTACAACTTGTTGCCGATAACTTTTAACGAGCTTAGTATTTTCCAGTTGAAAACTGCTTTATGTAACAGATCAACCATATAAAAAGATATCGTAGTACTGTACTAATTCAAAGGTAATCTGGCTCAGCTTACGGTGGTCCAGTACCTGTAGGCCTTTATTTCGTAGTATTTTGATTGGTTTGTTATAATATAACTCTATGATGATCGTTAGGCCTTGATTTTGATTACTGCATTCTTTTAAATTTACAAGAATCTCTAAAAATCCCTCCTATAATTATTTTTAATACTATTTGTTTCTTTTAATCGCAAAGTTCTCTTGTTTCGGGCGTTAGATGGCCCTGCAGTTCCTGGCGTTAGAATAGGGCTGCTGTTCTCCCTTGCCTGTCGTACGAGGCGACTAAAAGGGCGACTAAACCGGGGGCCCCCGCCGTGCACGCGAGTTCAACCGACCCCCACCGAGGGCGACGGTGCCGGTCGAGGTGTGAGCGGGGAGAACCACAAGTTCCTCCCCGCAGGGTAAAGAGCCCGCTTAACATCCTGCAGAGGGCCCTGCGCGACCGGTGCCCTCCTGGATGTCGTGGGATGTGGACTCTTCAGGGTGTTCCGGGGACACCGGTTCTTTCGCGCGTAGAAGTCTCCGGGGTGTTTTTAGTGGAAACACCACATATCCTCCTCCGTAGACGACGGGGAATGCGAAGGGATTCTACCCCCGTCAACAAAAAAAAAAGGCAGGAGAAGAACTATTGCCAAGGAAATACCCACGGTACAGCAAGCGTATTTAACGCAACGTGACAGAGGGTAAGCCCATCGCCGTTATAGGTTTCACACATATTGTGCTGTGTGGATTTCCCACGACTTTGTCCTTTACAGTATTATTATTATTCCGAGCTACTATTTTCCCACTGTAAGGTAAGGCCTTTCTAAAAGCTTTTCTCCCTTCACAGTAATATTTTTTTTCAAAAAGCTAATTGATTTATTATCATCAAAAGTGCGATTGCCTGAATTAAGCCTAGAATTAGACCTTTGTCTCAGACAGTAATGTGACTTACAAAAAACTGTACGAGTAATCTTTCTGTAGTCATAAAAATAACTGACATAATTTTCTTTATTAAGTGAATAGACGAGACTTATTGTAATACGAAACAGTACAAAAGTATATTATTATTATATTTATATTTATCATTATAACAGACTCTTGAAAACGGGGATCATGTAGCTCATTGTCACTGGCAGATTGGTTTACGTGGCTCCACAGTACATTGGTATTTTAAGCAGTAGGTACAAAATATACAAGTACTCTGCTTTGACCCTTTGACAGGCAGAAGGTTTGATTGCAACCCATTGATTTTAGACTATATTTCAACGGACTTCAAAATTAATTGAGATCTGTATTCCCTTTGCCTGGTAAAGGGTAACGTTGATTGAATACTCTACCTCCTTGAATAAGCAAAGAAATAAAATTGATGAGTACATTTGCATCTCAATAGATTTTTTTATAATGAAATTACTATAACTTTAATTTGCACATCAAATCGCCAGTCTGATGCAAACTGTAATATTTTTTATTGTGATGTAAAATTTGTTCATTAAATTTTAAGGTTATAGTTTCCATTGATTTTGACTTCCATAATCTAAATACTGGGTAAAGTTAACACTTGTACTATGTGTAAACTTACTTATCTATTATTTTGTTTCTGTCATTTGATAATTCCTTGATGTGTGTGAAAGGTACAGTGCGCATTATACAATGAATAATGTTTGTTAAGTGTATGAAGATACGAAAGAAAGAAAATATTTCATGGCATATTATTTTCTATTTCATATTTATATTAGCTTATAATCCTATTACTTTACTCAAATAAAAACTAATCCTTATTAAAAACCTACTGAAATGTCTTTATATTATGTTATACTGTGGTACGAAATATGTACTGTGACCGAAACCAAATGGTCTGAAACACAATGAGCATTGAGATCACCCCCTATCAGACCGTCGCAGGCCCTTGCGTTTGTAACTCATTGTTTGAGGTCTGTCCCGTTTATTACAACCTATTGTGTCTTCGAACTAATTTCGATGTCAATTCTTTTAAGGTTGGTCCAACGCGCTTTGCTGGTCTGGACGCTAGGATTTTTTTTCACCTTTTGATCGCCGGAAGATTAATTTTGTTTTGACTATTTTGGTTTCTGGTGTGTTAATCACAATCTTCAAAATCTATTTTGTTTGATTTATAAGACATTGGCCACCGCCAAAAAGGTTAACAATGAACAAGCGTTTGACCATCATCCTGCCAGATGTTAAGCAGCGATGTGGTTTGCGATGGCTAAAAATGACACAGTAAAAAAAGTAACAGGGATTCAGGGATATCATGAAGATTTCTCGGGATTGTGGGACGACAGTTGCGTTTACGATTCCCGTCTCCGACATAATGTCGTGGGATGAGTGAATGGTATGATGTGTTAAGAGCGCTAATCACATTTTTTTTAAATATGTGGTAATTTTTCGTTGAATAGTGTACACCCTACAAGGTATATTACCGAATGTCTCCTTCAACTTCTACCTCCGGTGTAGTAGGGTGCCCATATAAACAGAAGACACTGAATAAACTTTATCTATCTACACAGATCCAATTTATTGAGTTTTTCGCATCTCGAAAGTGTCACTTTGTATAACGGCGATGAGTTCACCAACCTCTGCTATCATGAATTTAGGGCACGCGCTGACGAAAGAGAATCGAGCGTGTTTCAGTCACTACGTTCTAATCTAATTTCTCGATACTCAGTCCAAATGTTGCTACAAGCTGGCCATTTCGCTAAATGCGAGCGGAAGTGAGAAGCTGAGATGCTTTCGCCGTGGTTCCGGCGATACTTCCGACCTAAAAAGATTTAGGGTCAGTGGAAAAAATAAAATAAAACAATTATGTAGGTACCTATTTGCTTTTGTTATAGTAATTGTACTCATTTAAAATTTGATTTGTATTTAGGTTTTATTAAATAGCTACTTTTGCCTAGTAGATCGGTTATTACAGACAATAATAACATGTAAACGTAGTTAAGCACGATAGTGGTCAAAATGTTAAATCATCATCTCAATGATTTCCATGATTATTTGGGATGAAATGCCTATAATCACCACGCTTGGCAGGCGGGTTGGCGATCGCAGTGGTGTTGTGGTTCAACTCACAGTAAGCGCTGCTGCCCTTCCTCAGCCACGCCTTACGACCCACATGGGAAAAGCTGGGCTGGAGCTTGAGTAACAACATGAAATCGTAGATTAAAATTTGGTCACGACTAACTTTCTACTACAACACGACTACGGCGTAGCAAATCCGTAGCAATTGCTACGATACAAAGCGCTCTCTGTCTGTAGCATCCGGTGAATAATTCAAAACATTTAATTACTATCTGAACCTATCTGGACCTACTCCGCGGTGTTACTCAATATGCATTCCGTGCTGTGGGAACTCCGGGATAAATTTTAATTGAGCATATTGGATTCTCTTCTCTCTTTTTCTTCTAATACATCCGAAACTATTTTGCAGAAAGGCTCATAATATACACAATCTTGCCATATTTTGTTCTTAAAAATCATAGTACTAACAACACTATTACTAGGTCACTCAATCACAGTCAGGGTGGTCACGTGTTCCCTTCAGTGACATCTTTAGTGACTGGAATCCTGTTCCTCAGATCGATGAGGCCTGGGTCACGCGTGGAGGCGCACCGTCGATGGTGAGCTAAGACAACGAGGGATAAGCTGGTCTGATGCCAGAGCAGTCGCAAAGGACAGGACGGCGGCGTAGCGCTATCTAGTAAAGTATCTTTGTATCACTGGGGTAATATAGGACTTAAATAAGTACTTTGTTCCTGAACACAATCAGCACTTTTCTGACACATCGCACGTTCAGAACAGAAAGAAAATAAAACCGTTCAATATGTTTACCCATTAAAAGAACTGTGACTCCAAATAAAACCCACTTTACTCAACCGGCGGCCGTTATTGGCGTCTCTATCGCATTACAATAAGGTCGATATTACCTTGCTTGATGTATGTTTGATTTGCTCGGCTGTTGGAGTACGGGAATCCAATTAACACAGTCCACGCTTTATTTACATTTGTATGGATTTTTTTTTATGTTACCGGTGAACCCTAATGACTTGTTTTTTTCTTTGTAAAGTGGAAAATTCTGATTGGAAATAAATATACATAGGGATGAAAAATGTAGGAAATTATTTATTTCAGGAACGATGCTAAATTATCTTGTGGTTCGAGTTATTTGTGTACATTCTTTTCTTTTTTTGACCGACTAAAACAGCAGGTTCTCAATTCAGACTTACCTAGCCCTGTATAAACGTTTCCTTCAAAAGATACAAAGAAAGATATACAGCATGTTTCTTTGCGTGCTACTAAGCGATAAAGGTTTAGTGACACGCCTTGTTTGCCACGTGGTTGGCATCGGAAAATGAAAACAAGCACTCTGTATTTGTAAAAAAATGATACGGCGTAACGTCTCGTTTATTCATAGACATTACACGCATTGTGTAAATGTATTAAGAGGCCAGCTCTTATTAATCAAGAAAGTTAAAAAGATGGTGAAAAATAATAAATAAAAGATAGAATAGAAAGATAGACATACAGCATATTGTAATTTAATGCATGCAAAGCATATTGTAATAATTTTGTTATGTGTAAAAAATAAATTTACTTTATTTTTATGCATGCATTAAATGCAGAATTCCTTTCTATCGTTCCTGTGTCTATCAGCGTCAACGAGACGCCATAATATGTAATATATAAAATTAAATAAATAAATGAACACATATTATAATATAGACACCTATTGCAAATATAAATAAATACTAATAATGTACGCGCACGTGAAGTGGCAGTGGGCCGGCCATATTTGCCGTAGAACCGATGACCGTTGGGGAAAACGAGTTCTCGAGTGGAGCCCGCGTCTCGGCAAACGGAGTGTAGGACGCCCTCAGGCAAGGTGGACTGATGATATACGCAAGATGGCTGGCAGAAGCTGGAGGCGAGAAGCCGAAAACAGATCACAGGGGCGTGCAATTGGAGAGGCCTATGTCCAGCAGTGGACAAGTATGGGCTGATGATGATGATGATGATGACGCGCACAAACATTACAACATAAAATGAACTGCATATACTTCTTTGGTAAACTAAATACAGAGACCCGTCGAGTCCAAAGGTTAGAGACCAACTAAAAACGGTAGTAAATTTTCACCGTCGCTTAGTGGGATTCACGGCTTCGTCCGCGTCATTACATCCCACGCAGGACGCGGTGTAATATCATCCTCACATTCTATAAATAATTTCCAGGAACAAATTCTCATTTGGCACATACTTCCTTCGTCCAAAGTTCCCCCGCCGCTAGAGTTTTTAATGAACACACGTCATATTGTGTTCGAAATAATTATGAAATTCTTATGAATAATATTGACATTTTGATATTTGGTCGGCGGCATGTTTGTTTTAGAACCCTCCCGTTATAAACAAAGGTGCAATTTTGTTCGGTGAACTTTTTAGTTTAGGGATGGGGGATGTGTTGTTGATATCGATACAAATAACACAGTTATAATATAATAATGTTAATAACACAGAATAACACACAAGCCTTGGCGATTTGAAAAGATGCCAGTTTCTTCCCGGTTCTTCTGGCCAGTAAAAGAAATTAATTCGAACCGGGGACGATTACTTTTGTAAAGTCATAAATGACGTTCATCAAGCTTTGTGTTATTCTACTGTATGTCTGTATGTTATAACACTTATAACGATGAAATAAAGAAATTTTGACTTTTGACTTTTGTTGGAACAAAAGTAATCTAGTACGAACAATGTCAAATGTGTGATGTGATGTGTTCCTATTCTCTTTTGTTTTAACTATGATTACAACTGCTTTTGAGATAAAGACCTTGTCTCGTGACCATGAAGCCTGTTGAATTCTAAAATTGCTCTACCAAAAGCTACAGTATAATCGAATTCCACTTTCAAGCACTGAAATTAATAAAATACGTTTCTGAAGGAGTCTATTTGCCATCATGTTATTTTTATTTCAGTTCAATTTGCGATATTCAATTTATTAAGAATATCATTTTATACTTATCTATGCACGAAGCAGTATGAAATGTACAATTAAGCTCTTAGAATATAACTCATAGCCTGTTATTTTGTATATTCTCTCTGTTAGTGAGATAAAACAAAACAAAAACGTTTATATAAAAAAGTTTAGTCTGTCAAGTAAAATCAATTTAAATAAAAGTATATCCCTACAAGCAAATGAAATTTATCGATAGTCGATAAAATTAGTTCCATCTCTAGAGACATTTATGTCAACGAAATTCGTCTCTGTGATGTTATTAAAGTACATTACAAGGAACAACCTACATTTAGAAATAATTATTACTTCCATTTATTTTAAAATATTATCGACAACGCTGTTAGTTTTAAATTAAATAAGCCGGTGATATTTCTACCTTATGCTGTATTTAATAAGACTTATTTAATTTTTTCGAAACTTTCGTTTGATACCGGTAACATTTCCTAGAATTATGTACTGAATGTTTTTTTTTCTTACATTGCACATTATTTTCTTTTTAAGCGACCAAAAAAAGGAGTCTTTGTCTGTTCGATCGTATATATGCTTGTTTTTTTTT
This sequence comes from Conopomorpha cramerella, assembly GCA_012932125.1. Lineage (NCBI taxonomy): Eukaryota > Metazoa > Arthropoda > Insecta > Lepidoptera > Gracillariidae > Conopomorpha > Conopomorpha cramerella. Next base: position 9,981 of record SJJU01016468.1, read on the forward strand.
CTATGTTTATTGGCTGATAACTTCGTCGTTTTTCAACGGAATTTTTTTTGTTGGAAAGGAAATATTTCCAAGGTATTTCAATGATAAGGAAATCAGGGTTTGGTGTAGCAACCCCGATAAATCGAGGGAACTTCAAGAAATCTTAAAGGCAGGCGACTAGTATTCTTTGGAGTCGGTTTTTTAAATTAACAGGTCGAAAAGGGGCTATATCAAAAACAGACCAGAAACTTCATCTCCAAAAAATATACTTCACGCCTTTTAATCCCAAAGCCGGGTAAGCAAACATGCTAAAGCAAATGCCCACGATTCACGGACCCATCGCCGTTATAGGGTTGACACACCTTGTGGCGTGTGGATTTCATCACGATGTTGTCCTTCACCGGACAAGCGTTGCGTTGCGTACATAGCCTCTGAAAAAGAGTCCCATTGGTACATGCCCAGTAGCCGGACTAGGACCCGCCACCTCCCGGTTACAGGTCAAGTTTATAACCAACTATAACTGGACCACAGACGCTCCATTCCCAATTATCATAATTTTCCTGCCCTTATCCCCCACTAGGCGGGGTCGGCGCAACACGTTTCTTTTCGCCATTCATCTCTATCATTCGTCATCTCTGCAGTTACACCTTTCATGCACATATTATTTTTCTCAATATCTCTAACCATCCATGTTGCAGTTAGATTTGGCATTTTTTGTACGACCGGCCGCCTGCATGACGTCAACCTTCCTTGGGTATCTTTTATGTTTAATTTCGTAGTTACCTCTAAGACGGATTACGGACAGATGCTAAAGAGGCCCATCTCCCCCATTGTGGTTTTCATTTTGGAGTGTTCCTTCTCCTAGACGGGTTGCAGACCAATGCTAAGGAGGCCCATCTCCCCACGCTCCATTCCCAACTGTTTAATTATATATAACATACTTATTTAATTAAAAACATACTTCATATTAATATAGATAATAAAATGCCGTGTCCCAAGAATCAATACTTTGTGGCAGTGTGTTAGATACACAGGCTATTAAATACGTTTTTATTTAAACGAGTGAATTTCCTTAGCACGTTAAACCTTTTCTATGTACTAGATATTCCTGCTTTGTGCTACCTTACACCGCTCTAGGTGTCGGTCTAGGAAATACGAGCAGCCTTCTGCCTTTGTCGAGCTGACGTACATTACTAACTACACTTGACAAAATAATGAGGTGGTTTTTTAGATGGTGCATAATTTAGTGCGAGAGTTTTAAAAAAGTAAATAACTGAGATGAAAAATACGTAAGGTATACATAGTATAATATAAAGTAAAAGTCGCCTCCCGTTGTCTGTCTCTATTTATGTATCCTCACTATATCTTTAAAAGTACGAAAAGTATTTGAATACGGTTTTCGTTAACAGATAGAGTGATTTTTGAGAAAGATTTACATGTATCACACTTGGAAACACTGTTAATTATGTACCCGTATTGGCAAAATCATTGCGCTACTTATTTATAAAGTATTACCCCCTTACCAATAAACGCCTTGTCACTTATACAACGGTTATTACAGGTCTACTTGAACTGGTTATTCCATATTTGACATACAACTGACAAGTTAAGTTGAACTTTGTGTATCTTGTAAATATCAATTCCGTCATTATAAATAAAGCCCTAGCATCTGTGTTCTTAGAATAGTTGCGAAAGGATTTAAGTATTTTTGATCGGTTTTATTTAGGCTTCACCTCGACGCTTTATTTATTTAAAATAAACGGTTCGGCTGAAAGGATGCTGTGCCATAGTCCAAATCATTTATTCTTCGTCTGTGATGCGCTTTTATTTTTGCGCTGTTATTTCCGTTGCTTGGAATGATTTGCCGGAGTCTGTGTTTCCTGCGCAGTATAGTCTGACGATCTTCAAGTCACTCACTGGTGATAAATAGGTACCTAATGAAAAAGTGTGCTGATTAACATCAGGCAGGATGGTGGTCAAAAGCTTGTTCATAGTGCATTGAAAAAACACTTCAAAGTGAAAATGTGGAACGACTTGCCGGAGTCTGTGTTTCCTGCGCAGTATAGTTTGAAGGTCTTCAAGTCGCGGG
>SJJU01016469.1:0-11467 GCA_012932125.1 Conopomorpha cramerella
TTGTAACCGGAAGGTCCCGGGTTCGAGTCCGACTACTGGACGTGTACCAATGGGACTCTTTTTCAGAGCCTATGTACGCAACGCACCGCTCGTACGGTGAAGGACAACATCGTGATGAAACCCGCACACCACAAGGTGTGGGAACCCTATAACGGCGTTGGGCTCACCCCCTGTCACGTTGGGTTAAATACGCTTGGTGAACCGTCGGTACTTGCTTTAGCAAGTGCCTCTGCCTACCCCTCTTTGGGATTAAAGGCGTGAAGTGTATAAGTAGGATTAAGTAAAATGGGCACTCACCCACACTTACTTGTACCTCTTCCAATTCTTCTGCTTCTAATCTAAGCTGGTTGCTCAGCTCTATTGCACGAGAGGACACAAATTTCATATAGAGTGAAAAAAAGCAGCAGTGCTATCTGCTTTATATTATACTAGTGGACGCGCCGCAATATCATTCGCGTAGTTTAGTAGTACCTGCATCCCAAATATCAAGCGTCTAACTTGAGCGGTTTAGATTTTTCATACAAAAGTATTATCCCGTTAATTCCCGTTCCCGTGGGAATTTCTGGAAGTTATTTCTTAGTGCAACCCTACGGTACGTAAGCTATGTACGTTCCAAATTTCAAGTGCCTAAGTTTAGCCGTTTGGGCTGTGCGTTAATATGTCAGTCAGTCAGTCAGTCAGCTTTTCCTTTTATATATTTAGATTGATTGGTTGTGTGACTACTACCGGAGCCATTGTCGTTTGACCCCAGAAATTCTACGGCGAAAGCTGATATCGAGCACGTGGCCCCTTCTCAGTAAAGCCTTTCAATCCCAAATTGGAATAGGCAGAAGCACTTGTTAAGCAAATGCCCACGGCTCACCAAGCGTAGTTAATCCAACGTGACAAGGGATAGCCCTGTAGCGTTTAAAGGGTTCACATCTTGCGATATGTGGGGTTAATCACCATGTTTTCTTTTAGTGTAAAAGCTTCACTTTGGCAACACGCCTAATCTAAGTCATCATCATCAGCCACATAAAGTCCACTGCTGGACGAGGGCCTCCCCCAATGAGATCCGTCATTTGGGGTGAAATGCCAGTAATCGCCACGCTTGGCAGGCGGGTTGGCGATCGCATTGTTGTTGTGGTTTAACTCACAGAGAGCGCTGCTGCCCGTTCTTTGCAGAGCTCCCTCGGTCGCCTCTTACGACACCCATGACGGGAAAAGTTGGGCTGGGGTGGTGACACATGTATTCTATTCGCCGTCACCACACGACTATCTAAGTATACTAATATTATAAAGAAGAAAGATTTGATTGTTTGGATTTAATAGGCTGCGAAACTAATTGGCCGATGTGAAACATTATTTCACTATTGGGAAGAAAAACTACCACAAATGAATATAGGAAATATTTTACCCCGAAACGAAAAAACAAACAACGAAAAGTGAGTAACAACATGCGGTACAGCTATATATATCTAGCCGCACTTGAACCCTTCTAAATGGAAGTCCAAGTTCCCGAAAACTAGGTTATAACTGCTTATTTGTAAGAGAATACGTAGCTTCATTTCATTGCTTTTAATTACAATCGATAGTCATTTATTCTATATTAATATGTATTTATACGTAAGATATTACCTTACCAAGTTATAATTTAAAGCAATAAAGATAGTTAAGTTATGTTAGCTAGAAACTTTCGATTCTTCTTTTAATCCAAACTTGACCCAAATAAGTAACATTTTCGAAATGTGTTAATTTTAAAATTTTCTTGGATAGTCTGTCCGACTGAGCATTGTTGTGCTTTCGTAAAAATGTTATAGATGTAAAAGATAAAGATGGTTACGGATGTTTGTTCTACTTTCACGCGAAAATGGGAGCTGCCCTTGCATGCAGCGCATTACTAAGCCTGTAGTACTACTATCGGAAACAAATAAGGCTCGTTCTCTTCAAACTGCCAACCGCGTTTCTACCGTGATTTAAAAACGACAGAACAATGATCACGATCTAGAAAGAATTCGCAAATACACAACTGATCTACTTAAATTAACGTAATAAAAAGAAAGCGGTATCATGACTGCTTAAACTATAAATCACTTTAAAGAAAATTGTACTGACTTCAAATATCAACATTTTAGAGATTTATGGTATTTCTAGCGGATCCCACTGTCGGAACTGAACCAAATTTAAATGGGACCAATATGGTGATATCAGCTTACAAATAAAAAAAGAATCATACAAATGGATTGATCCAGTCAAAAGTTTTGAGGTAACAAACTTAAAAATACCCTCCTCCTTTTTAAAGTCGGTTAAAAACAGTGCTTACATAAAAGCATCTGGACTTTTAGGTATCCAGGATTTTCAGATAACTTTGCTAAGTTTTACAGTCAGTCTATTTTAGCTCTATCAAATGAATAGGTACTACATATATCTAGGTCTCCTTGATGGAAGATCATAGATCGATCTTCCGGCAAATGAAAATCATTCATGGCAACATTTTTTTTTCATACTTAGATTATAATCGGCATGGATGGATTAGGAATCCACTCACTTTTAAGTCAACCGTGGTAGATTGATAAATCACTAACCGTAACAGTTTGAGACTAGAATCTTAATTCTACGCTATTTAAGAGACTATATTAGTTTGCTTAGAAATCTCGACCATAATACTATTGTATCCTAGTTTGCGGTCAGGACCGTGTGGCAAAATTGCCCAAAGATTAGTTCTTATAGCAAACTTTTTAAGAGACTTCGCCAAAGACCGTAAAATGCGAGCGGATTTTCTTGAAAACAAACTTTACAATGGCTTAGATAATCATATTATACTGGTGAAAGAATTTTCGTTCATCTCCACATAAAACGTCATCTCCCGAGGCAGAAAATTGTCTATTTTGTATGGAGACGAAACATTTTTTATTATTTTCCCGCATTGTCATATTAAAAAAAAATAAAAATGTGTATTCTGCCAAACTTGTTTTCAGTGAAAATCGAATGGACAATCAATGGACATCTCGTAAGAAGAAATATTGGCAAATATATATTTATATATACATATATATATATATAACCCAACCAACTCCTCGAGAGTAAAAGGGCTCGGAAAAGAAACAGTTTCTCATAAGTGTACACTTACTTTCTAGAAAGCAATTAAGTTAATAGAGCTGCTCTAACGAAAACCGATTATCGGCAAGTTAACTAAAAATCGTACGGATTTCTTGGTTAGTTGATCGCGGTTGATTAGTCAATTTCAACGCGTAAAGGATTTGTAAGTATTTTGTTTAAATATTTGTATTTTTACGAGTCAAGATACGAAAGGTAGTTGATAATTTTTTTCAGGTGTTTAATGTTCCGAATGCTTATCTTTGGTCATCAATTATTGTGGAATGCAAATAAATAAATAATTCTCGCGCTATAATACCCGTTTAAAACATTTAATATCATGTCAGTGCGCGTTTCCCTAAAAAATGGTTTATCAATATTACTTAGTTTTTGCATTTTTAGTGTGCCTTTCAAACTTTCCGACCCTCACCCACCAACAAACACGGTGTAACAAATCATAGTGACGTGCAATTGAAGATACCTATATCCAGCGGTGCACGAATATATGCTGTTGATGTTGATGATGATCGTGACCCTAAGATTTCTTTTACACTAAAATTGTTTTGTCCTATTTTTCGCCTATGGGGCAGAAAACTCATGAACTAATGGCGCTCATAACGCTTGACCCATAACAGCACGATTGGTTGATCGATCGATTGTCACTACAAGTTCATGTGACAGATCGCCTCACTGTCATTGTTCCATATGGTTCAAGCGCCATTTTTTCCCCCGCTTTGCGTTTTCTTCCCTATTGAAGGGCACTAAAAATACATGGCACTATCTGCTGGCCTGTGTCCACGCCTCACTGCTGTACGAAGGCATCTTTTTGTCCTCTCCAATACTCTTTTCAGCCACCCGTTACCATCCCGGCACATTTTTCAAGTCTGTCGTCTCCACTTGGGCCGGCCGCGTCTTCGGCGTTCGTCGTCTCTCAAGTCGACGGATCGAAGGACTCAGTCAGTAAAAAATCTACTGGCAGGCTCAAGGCAACACCCATTCAAGTCTCGAGGTCGGAAGTGGCACGTGTCTACTTATACGGAGCAACTATAGCGTCCGCGACTCGGACATTCCGCTTTCCCCGAAAAGAAATTAGGTTCAACTAAACGGCACTTTTGACAAGCTTTTACTTTGCGGCGAAACTGTTCGCGTGATACTGGCAATTAAATTTGTAAGGGTAATGCTTTTTTTAAGGAAAATTTTATGTATTTATGTTCTAAAGACTTGCAAAGGTTTTTCATCAGTTCCATTATTTATGTTATTGTACGATTTTTTCGTCTGTTGCTTGTTAAGGTTGATTGTGATAAATATTCGGTAAAGTAGGTATGATTTTCTGTTAGTAGGTAATAAAAACCGCTAAGGTTCTCCCTGTTCCTCATTGTTGTTTATGGACTTTGACATGATAAGAAACAACCGTTACAGCTTGAGCGAGTCATATTATTTATTTAATCATCATCAGCCCATACTTGTCCACTGCTGGATATAGGCCTCTCCAATTGCATGCCACTGTGATCTGTTTTCGGCTTCTCGCATCCAGCTTCTGCCAGCCTGCGCAGCTTCTGGAGAACGCGTCTCGGCAAACGGAGTGTAGGACGCCCTAAGGCAAGGTGGACTGAAGATATACGCAACATGGCTGGCAGAAGCTGTATTTATTTAATCCTTTATTGGAATAAATGTACAAAAGACGGACTTAATACTAATGTATTATCTACCAGTCGAATCCGCTTATTATGATGTATATTTTTATGTTAATTAATAATATATGTTAACTGCTACGTACCTAATAACTACTTCTTGGGCAATAAACTTTGTGGATGTGCAATTAACAGTGCTAAAATTGTATTTAAACCTACCACGTCAACCAAACTGGTAATACCTATTAAAATCTATACCGGTTCCTAAAGATCATATACATACTGATTGGCATTTTATAACCTACGTTAGAAAGTAGAAGATTTGCTGTTCAATGTCAATACAACAATAATTTAAGCTCACGTCAGTAAACCCTGACGAGATCTCTTCCTAAGTCTATGTCCTGTATTTTGATATAATAATAACTGGACTAGAGAGCGTCTGTAGTCCAGTTGGTCGGATACTTGATTTGTAACCGGGAGGTCGCGGGTTCGAGTCCGGCTACTGGACGTGTACCAATGGGACTCTTTTTCAGAGCCTATGTACGCAAAGCAACGCTCGAACGGTGAAGGACAACATCGTGATGAAACCCGCACACCACAAGGTGTGTGAACCCTATAACGACGATGGGCTCACCCGCTGTCACGTTGGGTTAAATACGCTTGGTGAACCGTGGGCATTTGCTTATTAAGCAAGTGCCTCTGCCTACCCCGCTTTGGGATTAAAAGGTGTGAAGTGTATTTTTTTATATATATAATAATAACTAGTGGACGCCCCGCGATTTCATTCGCGTAATTTCAGTTCTTCATACAAACTATAACGCCCTCTATAGCGACGCGACCAACAGGATTGGTGTAAAAAGTATCCTATGTCCGTCTCCCGGTTCTAAGCTACCTTCCCACCAATTTTCAACCAAATCGGTTCAGCCGTTCTTGAGTTAATAAATGGAGTAACTAACACGACTTTCTTTTATATATTATAAGATTCACTCAAACGTCGCTTGAGCTATCTCTTTTACACCAACAGGATTAGAGCGAGAAAAACGCTACATAAGCAGAGATCCATTTTTCAGAATATGGGCCTTGGAGAAGAATCTTGTGTATCCTTGACAACACGTGGCGAAAGGGGCAGCCTGTCATTAAATTTTGTCAAGACTTACGTTGAGCTTCAAAGAATGGTAATTTCTCCAAAATATAATACGTAGTCAGAAAATCCAAAACAAAAATAATTAATCATTAGGTACGCTGGTATGATTCGGTCGCTGTTTCATATTTCGATCTAGATTCATTTCAAATGCATTATTGCTAAATTAATATTTCAATAGATGATTATCGAAAAACCATGGTGACAATTTGACCGTGGAAAACATATCAAACGGAGATTGCCAAGGCCATTTTGATATTTTTCGAGGAATTGTCGAAAAATGTAGATCTCTATACTATTTGTTATAGAAATTAACATTTTTTTAAATAAATATTTTAATAATATGAGTTTACACTAAATTGCAAAAAAAACATCATTTTCCTGCCCTTATCCCACACTAGGTGGGGTCGGCGCACATGTTTCTTTTCGCTATTCATCTCTTATCATTCGTCATCTCTGCAGTTACATCTTTCACGCACTAAATTGCAAAAAAATATAATCCGTAGTTTGAAAATTCCTGCATCGTCAACTCAACTTACACAAATTTGGAAGTTATTGTTAAACACATCCCATTTATGAGATAATGTATGTACGTATATCAGTTACGACTAGTAAACTACCTCTGGCAGATGGTAGTATCCTAATTTGGAGTCATCAGGTGACCGTGTGTAAAATCTACCAACATAAATTATTTTATTGACGAGTTTTGTATGCTTTGTGAACCGTGTGCTAAGCAAGTGCCTCTGCCTACCCCGCTATGGCATTAAAAGGCGTGAAGTGATAGTGTAGATACTTTTGGTCTGATATTTTGAAATTACATACAAACACTTCACGCCTGCACCCAGAGGAGTAGGCAGACACTACAGATCTCCATTTGCCACGGTCTTGACATACCCCTTTCGCTTCATCTACATTCATGCATTTTGAAATTAAATGAACACATTCAGAAGAATTGGTGATTACCGTGTATTACGGGATACGGGTACGAAACATTCCATCAGTATCAATATACATACCTACCTATAAGCATCAATCATTATCCACCAGCCTTTGTGAAAAGTATCAACCTACAGAATTCGTTAACAAAACATAACTATTTCCTGTCGTATTGAATAGATGAGAGGCGCGTACGAGGCGTGGGGCGTGGACGTGAGTCCCTAGGGTCGGGTGTCATGGGCCAGCGACGACCTTGAAAGTGAAACTGGCTTCCCAGTTGGTGCCGTGCCTTCCATAATTTACTATAGATAGCTACGCAATAAACAATAATCTACTGATTTATAGTAACGGTTTTTGCATAAAGATCTATCTTGCAATGGTCTACCTAAAGGTACATTATACAATAACTCGCTGATCCGGCAAATGTTGTTTTGTCAAAATAGATTAGTAACAGCGTTTCTCTATTATTATTTGCATGTATCATATATATAAACTTTCCTCAATAATCACTCTATCTACTAATTAAAAGCAAAAAATCCGTTGCGTAGTTTTAAAGATCAAGCATCGGAAGACAGGAACAGACAGCGGGAGGCCACTTTGTTTTTATACGATTGATTCAATAGCCGAAAAGTCAGAGAATACCAACGATACGAAGATTATGTTCACAGTTACAGTACAGCTTTTTTTTAAATAAAGAATTAGCATTTAAGAACCCATACTGCCTGATGTTAAACAACAATGTGACATACGTGAGACCAAACTTGGGTCCAAGCTTGTTTAATGTATGTAAGATGTATTCAAGAGTAAGAGAGATGTACAAGAGCTAACATATTTGTGTATTGGGTGCAAGTAGAACACGATGACCATGTCACCGATTTTAGAAATAAAAAGTTAGTTCGCAGTTACAAAACAGAGGCCAAGTTTAAGAGGATGAAAAATACTGTGTAACCTATTCTTAATCGTTCCAAATACACACAAAAAAACATATACTGTGACCACGAGAATACCTTGAAGATGAGTGTCGAATGAGTTGCATCAAATCAATAGAAAAAAAAAACGCACCGTATTGGTTGTTATCGACAAAATAAAGATGAAAAAACGCTGTGTTTATTTTGTAATACAGGTTCTAAAAAGTTTAGGTTGTTAATGTACATATGTTGTGTGTGCTGTCACGATGGCTTGAATACACACAGCGGAGTGCTAATTGAGGTAAATTCTGTGGAATCTCGCCGTCATCAACGCAAGAGTGTCAGGTGACTCCTTAAGTAATATGTTTTTTTGTTCCGTGTTCGTTTGGAACGCAAAGATGCTTTGGATGCAGTCGACGTAGGGAAGTGATAATTGGGATGGAGAAGCAGACCATTCTTTAGCAAAAACCTTTGTTTTGTTTGTCAAGCCCTAAAGAATATTAAATAATAAGCTCGCAGTTAAATTAGAAGTCTCAACATGCCTTCAAAGGTATTTTGTGGGTTATTCCAAACAATATACATTATTGACACTGTTTCCCTTACTAACGAAAACCGTATCAAAATCCGTTGCACAGTTTTAAAGATCTAAGCGAACATAGCGACAGACAGCCGGAGGCGACTTTGTTTTACAATATGTATTTATGATTGATTATACGATGGATAATCATTAGATGCATGATGATCAATTCCTTAATAAATTTCGTCGAAAACAAATAGCCGTCAAAACACAAGCTTATGACTACAGAAGCCACGAGATTTTGAACCTAACGATATTCTAAAGTGTGTAGGAAAATAGACTTTAATGGTTAAAATGTTATTTGTCGTTAGTATTCGAGTAAAGCAGGGCGCTAACGATGAATTTCGATTGCATCGTCGTTGTGTGGTCGATGTACATATTATACTTTTTATTGGTGCTTCAAGAGGTAGGTATTTCAGCTAGCATTATGGCAAAAATATTCTCCGAGAAATGCTCTGTAAGGTTTATATGAAGGAAATATAAATTTTGATGACGCGTGCTTTAAACTTTGTTTCGTACATATTATATTCTACTCACTTTCCCATAAGATATTATGTTTCTTTGTTTTCGTGTCTTGTAGATTGTTTTCATTAATGTGTGTGTTTTTTTTTCAGTTTCTCTTTCACAAAGAATGACGTAACCACGTAAATTAAGCCCACAACTCTGCATAAATAGAAAATGCGAGATAAGCAGTGACATCTCGATTCTAACTGGATTTACCACATACGTAATATAAATTGAAGTTGGTGCTTTTTACCGTGCTCTCGACTCGTATCGCGGAATGCATTAATTACTCAGCATGATTCGATAAATTCACTTAAAAAGCCGAAAGAAATATTTGCTGCAATATCAAACAGAAACCAACCATGTTCTCTCACTCGAATTTGATACAAGCGCACATGAATATTCGACATTCACCGCTTGCTTTCATATTAAACGGTACATTTTAACACCTAAAGCAAAGCAGGGAAGACTTAATTTCGGCACTGCTTCGTTATCACAGCAGACGTACCTGCCTCTGTCGACAGACACACTGTAATATTTGCCATGTAAACAAGAGGCGACGTGGAACTCCGCTGTTGTGATGCGCCAGAAATGGCACACGTCTCGCCAGATACATTCATGATAATTACGATTTTATGATACAATCCGTTACCTTACTGACCGTTATATATTACCAATATTTATTATACATACGTGCACACATCACAGAATCGTATGCGGCCAGTCACCTGATCGTGCGGCACGTAAACAAAAGGTCACAGATAGTTGTGTCACACAAATCGTCTCGAGTCAAGCGAAAATTTACCGTTAAGACCTGCTGATCCCGATACCGCGTCGTTTCAATCGACTTACGAACGGCTCCTGGTGTTCAGATCCTTCATTTCACACACTAGTATTCACACGGGGTTGTTGTTGTGTACACACTGCACTGTCACTTGTCACAAGGGGGGTTTGGTTGTTTGTCGTGGGGAGACGGTTGCCGCGTCAGTGGCGGGCGCGCACGGAACTCACTAGTGCGTCGGAGCGTGAAACATAACCTACCTGTGACGATTGCGTGTCGGCACTCGGCGCACCGGCTCACCGGACCGGGGCGACTGCTTTACCGACGCGACGCCATCTTGGATTTTAAGGCTGTGTTTTCGGTGGACGAGAGCAGCGGTGGCGGCGGTGAAGCCTTCTCAAGCGAGTGCTATTTGAGCATGGCAAGATGAGATTGCGCGGTGTTGCCGCACGAAAGTTCACCGTGCCGCTTAGAGCGATGAAATTTAACCTACTTAGATAGTATTTTCCCTTTATTTCCACTCATCAAAACAAGGGGAATGACTTATACCTAGGTATATTTAGGGCACACATGTCCCTATGCTAGTAGGAGCAAATATACATACTTATGTATAACAACAGAAAATAATGTAAATTAGTTATAGCTAGCTAAGAACTTTTTTAACTCAACATTAGGGTATTAAAAGTTTAATATTAGCGAGAAAATTAACCAAAGATTCGCAGCCAACCAGTGAACGATGCCGTCTCCGTACTCCAGTCAGCTCGCGACCACGACACGTGTAACTGTGTCGAAACATCGGGCAAACAACGAAGGTAGCTTAGTTATCTTTGGTTAATTTTCATGATAAAATACCAGTTTTAAACTTTTAATATAATATATCAGCGCATTTCCTTCAAAAATGATTATTTAGTGTACTTGCTAGTTTTTACCAAGCGCTTTATATCAAATGTGGTCCTATTGGTCGGATACTCGACTTGCATACTCCTTGCGCGTTACTAAGCTTTCAGAACCCATGTACCTACACTACACAACGCTTGTTCGGTGATAGATCACATCGTGGTGAAACCTGGACACCATATGGTACAGAGGTGGGCCTACCCTCTATCATGTTGGGTTAAATACGCTAGGTGAATAGTGGGGACCCGTGGAGTGACGGCCAATAGAATACATGTGTCGCCACCCCAGCCCAGCTTTTCCCGTAATGGGGGTCGTAAGAGGCGACCAAGGGAACTCTCCAGAGGCCGGGCAGCAGGGCTCTCTGTTACTTAAACCACAACACCACTGCGATCGCCAAATCACCTGCCACGCGTGGCGATTATTGGTATCATCCAGCAGTAGCATGTGGCTGATGATGATAAGCAGTGTAAGTAAGCAGCACCTATGCTGATGGCCTATGGCTATGGCCTATGCTGACCCCGCTTTAATTAACTGAGCAATAACTTAAATTTCAATATTATCGCTAATCGCTATACGGTTTAATGAAGGCTCTATGCTATATTGGCCTGTTTTCAATTGAACTTTACCTAATTCGACTTTTAAGTTGAATTGTCGCCGAAAATAAGTATGACACTAATTGTTTGTATGTCTATGTGAAATATGTTGCAAAAACATGTGAAATTACTGTGTGAAATACTATAAACTTAAATCATAATGAAAGCCTTCCGTCTGTTTTGCCGACGATAGGTGCGCCATCTATCCCGGAAAATGTAAGTTAACACCGTCATTATGATTTTATTCAATTAATTATAGTGTTAATTCGTAATACGCGTATGTAGTTTTACTGTAATTATTTCATTTCGGTTTTATTCATGGTATAAAAAAATACAGTGTAAATAAAACATTAATTTCATCGACACATCGAAATAACGTGGTTCAATGAAAATCGTATAGATGGCGCTAGTGAATATAAATATT